>JABACO010000020.1:3310048-3312548 GCA_013339895.1 Ephydatia muelleri | reverse complement strand
AGGAGGAAAGGGGGAAGGAACGTGAGGTAGCTAGCGGTGTGCGCGAAATCGTACCGTCAGAATGGACTCCGACAACTAAGTAATCGCCCATCTGCTTAGCTTGCCGCAGGGCGTTGGCGTGCCCATAGTGGACGAGGTCAAAGCTACGGGACGACAAGGCGGTACAATGCAGCAGAGCAAATGTGTGCATGAAATCTACAAATTCCTGGCGCCTGAAAAACTACGAGGAGCAGTTGTGGCTTACCAGCCGTCCACAAACACGCGCACCGGCTTCTTGGTGGGAGATGTGCTACCCTCTTTGTCCATCTCTCTTAGCTCAGCCGTATCAGGAACAGCTACAGTCCTGCTAATAGTATTCAAAGCACGTTAATTTAATGTATTATCTTTTGCAGAATTATTAAATGAAAGCAACCATGATGTAATAAAAGAGCGCCGTCTAGAACTACGCATGCGTACAAGATGGCGACCAGGTGAGTAAGTGGGTGTATGTGAAAACATGGCCGACGTACAGTTGGTGTCCATTGGTTCATACAGTATTGACGGGTTGCTGGGTGGTTTAATATCATATTTTCAGATCAAAAATCATCAGATTTTGATGTGGTACATGTTTTTTTCAGACTGGATCGCCTCTGGGTGCTGTTAGATAGCGGATCAACACCTGTTACACGGAAGGCAGCCGCTGAGCAAATAGGAGAAGTCCAAAAACTTCATCCGCACGAATTACAAAATCTCCTTAAAAAAGTAATAGGTTTAAATTCAATACCAATCGCCTTTCCCCACGCCACATTTTTCTTTGCTGTCTCTTTTGCATGTATTTGCAGGGAGCATGCCGCGGGGGAATACGGAGGGTGTTCACGCACGTCCCATTACAAGCTGGATATCTTTTTTTCTTTCCAAAATGACTGCGACTTGTTTTGGCGCAGGTTTGTGCGTATCTCAGCAGCAAGAGCTGGGAGACGAGAATAGCAGCTGGCCAAGCGGTGGAGGCCATTGCAAGGAACGTTAAGAAATGGCAGCCAGGGTACCAGCCCAAACAGGGGGAGGAGAATGGGACAAGCCACACCTCTGTAGACACCAGTGCTGACTTGCTATCCTTTGAAACATTTAACATCAATAAGGTGTGCACATGTGTGTGTATGTGTGTGGATGTGTGTGTATGTGTGTGGAGTGTGATGCAGGGGGAACAGTGTCATATGTGACTAGTACTACTGTGGGGAAGATGTGTAGTGTGGGAGTAATGTAGAATGTGTTATAATTTGTTTATGCGCTCATATCAATTATGGTTTGACCTGGCGGCAAGCCTGCTGCATATGTCTGTACGGTCTTATTTTAAGTAATGTACACGAAGCGAGTGTGATGGTAGGGTCCGTAGTTATTGCAGCAAGGGAGAGAAAGCATAAAAACAATGAGGCCAAATATATGCCAGTTGGGTTGGGTATGTTATCCCGATAGCAGTAGAGACCTATGGGTGTTGGGGTACTGAAGCAAGGTGGGCTTTATCCCAGCTCATGTCTCGCTTGGCCGCATGACAAAGCTGCCCAAAGTCTGCAGCCATCGCAGCTCTCTACCAAAGATTGAGCATGTCCCTTGATAGGGCTAATGTGAGGGCTCTGTTCCTTCAAGGGTACTACTGACAGTGTTTTTAGGTGATTCTACTATGTGAAGTAACCCATATGAAGTCTTGGTATTGCTGATGTAATAATACTTAAGTTTTGTGACATGTGTGGTGTGTGGGTGTCCCTAAATTCAGTGTTTGGTAGTCCTGTCCTATTGATAATCCGTTTATTTGAGTGGAGTCACACAATAGGTGTTGGCCCATGGCACTCCTCACACTCCCCCTCACCCCCACACATGTTCTCCCCTCCACACATGTTAGCTCAGTGCACACTTCTCCTCATCCCCCCCCCCCCCTCCCCCCCCCCCCCCCCCCCACAGGTTTTGGCCCATGGCACTCCCCTTCTCTCTTCCACTGGTGATGAGTTTGCTCTGGAGAATGACCCAGACTACCAGAAGATGTCCTTTCAAGAGAGAGCCTCCTTCCATCGCCAGCAGCTACAGGAGCAGCTGGGACTTGTGTCGCAGGGCAAGGTCTTCTCCACTGGCTTGGAGACACTGATCGATGACAGTGATCTTGAAGTCTCTTCAGAATTGCCAGGACACTTGTCGTCAGGGCGACAGTTGTTACAGCAACATATTCAAAAGGTTCACTATTAGTTAACTTATTGCATGGGGGTGATTGTGTGTGTGTGTGTGTGTGTGTGTGTGTGTGTGTGTGTGTGTGTATGTGTGTGTGTGTGTATCTATGTGTGTGTGTGTATATGTGTGTGTGCGTGCGTGTTGTATGTATTCGTGTATGTCTATATATGGTAGTGTGCCCCTCATTAGCAGGAGGTGGCAGAGATGAGTGGACTGGGGCTGAGTGCTCGAGAGAAGAACAGGGCAAAGAGGAAGGCCAAGCTGTTTGCTCGGAGGAACTCCAGGGACACTGATCAAGAGAAGG
>JABACO010000020.1:3242020-3299892 GCA_013339895.1 Ephydatia muelleri | reverse complement strand
GGAGAGGAGAGGGAGGGAGAGGAGAGGGAGGGAGAGGAGAGGGAGGGAGAGGAGAGGGAGGGAGAGGAGAGGAGAGGGAGGGAGAGGAGAGGGAGGGAGAGGAGAGGAGAGGAGAGGGAGGGAGAGGAGAGGGAGGGAGAGGAGAGGGAGTGAGGGAAGTAGTGGAGAAGGAGAGTGGAGGGAGATGAGAGGAGAGAGAGTGAGGGAAGTAGTGGAGAGGGAGGGAGAGGAGAGGGAGTGAGGGAAGGAGTGGAGAGGAGAGGGAGTGTTTTTTTTGTGCCTCTTGTAAGATGTTGCTGCCATATGGGAGCAACAGCGAACCATTAAAAGGACAGTGCTTGCATATAACTCCAACTTTTTGCAAACTGCTTCAAACTGTTGTAACACCATCTGATACTTAAGGTAGAGCTAACAGCAGGTCGTGGGAGGATCAAGATGTTTTACATTTTTTAAATTTTTACCGTGGATTTCCTTGGAGACAACATCTGATGAAGGATAGTGTTTTAATTCACGACTACTACATTTTGAGCACAACAGTTCCATTTTGCATTGTTATTTGTGCGAGTGTTCAACATTCATTACATGGGCGAAGACTTTGACATGTACCTACTTTTAACATCTGCCTGCTCATGTGCAGTGAATGTGATGTGCCAATGTATGTCATGTGCTTGCTGTCTCCTTATCAGTGTGAATGTGCAGTAAATATGGCTGTCTCCTCTTCAGTTAACAGAATCAAAGAAGAAGTGTGATGAGCTTCAGGCTGAGGTGGAGGAGGCTGCACTGGCCCGTAGGAAGCAGGACAAGGAACTGGAAGGAGCAAGGGAGAAGATCGATGAACTTACCACCGAAAACCAGAAGCTCTCCCAGAGCAAGAAACGAGTCCAAGAGGAGGTTAGAGGGTGGAGGGATGGAGAGGGAGAAGAGGGTGGAGGGATGAAGGGAGGGGAGAGGGTAGGAGGGATGGAGAGGGAGAAGAGGGTGGAGGGATGAAGGGAGGGGAGAGGGTGGAGAGATGGAGAGGGAGAGGGAGAGGGATGGAGAGGGAGAGGGTGGAGAGATGAGAGGGAGAAGAGGGAGGGGGAGAGGGAGAAGAGGGTGGAGAGATGAAGAGAGTGAATGGAGAGAGGGAGAGATACACCCCTGAAAGTATGTACATTGAAGTCTAACAGAATCCATTTGTGTAGGTTAATCATTCACGGGTGTACATGTATCTAATGTGGGGGTGGGGTTTTCCCCCTTGCTCATAGCTCGATGACCTCACCGTGAGCACAGAGTCGCTCAGGGGACAGATTGCGCAGTTGGACAAGAAGCAGAAGAAGTTTGACACGCAGCTGGCTGAGGAACACGCGTTGGCCGAACGCTACGCCTCTGAGCGTGACATGGCGGAGACCCGAGCCCGTCAGGTGGAGACCAGGTCTCTCTCTCTCACCCACGAGCTGGAGGAGGTGAGGGAGAAGCTGGAGGAGGCGGAGAAGTTCAAGAAGCAGCTCCAGGGTGAGCGGGATGCGCTGGTGGAGTCCAAGGATGACGTGGGGAAGAACGTCCACGAGCTTGAGAAGGCCAAGAAGTCTGTGGAGGCGGAGCTTGCTGAGGTGAAGCAGATGTTGGAGGAGGCAGAGGACCAGATCCAGCTGACCGAGGACGCCAAGCTGAGGATTGAGGTGAGGGCGTTGATCATCGAGTGTGCCTGTGAGGGCTTTGAGTGTGCCTGTGTGTGGGGGCTGGTGGGCTGGTTATTGACTCTTTTGCTTGGGAAGGGGGTGGGGTGGAGGGTGGGGTTTGTTCCGTGAGTATGAACAATGGCATCCATTTCTGGTTGTTGTGTTTGTTTAGAGGTACTTAATACTGTATCAGCATCTCAATACATGGGCTACCAACTAGTGGATAGCACACACTCTCTGTGCACGCATTATAATTATGTTGTCAACATTTTCCTGTCTCACTGTCTCAATGGTATAATTGTTACACGATTCAGACAATAGCTACTGTATCTAGATCGTAAATGGTTCCCTTGTCCAACCTCACTCCAGGCAGAAGTACACTTCACATGACCAGGGTGTGCCAGTTTGGAAGGAGATAGCTTTACAACCAATGTGCTTCCAATTCCCTTTGCAGGTGAACTTCCAGGCACTCAAGACAAACTACGAGAGGGACCTGGCTGCCAAGGAGGAGCAGACGGAGGAGGCCCGCAGGAAGCTCACCTTGCAGCTGAGGGATCTGGAGGGACAGATGGAGGAGGAGAGGAAGCAGCGAACGGCCGCCCAGAATGGCCGCAAGAAGCTCGAGTCAGACATCCATGACCTACAGGTGCAGCTGGACGCGGAGGGCAAGGGGAAGGAGGAGTTGCAGAGACAGCTGAAGAAAGTCCAGGTCAGTCACCTGTTGCCGCGGGTAATAGGGCAGGCTTTATTCAGAGAAAGTATTGTTGTGTGGGAGTTACTCCGTGAGCTATGTACAGAGAGTTTTTGGCTAGCGCCTTAGATTTGACTTTTTAAATCCTTTAAGTATACTGTTTGTTTTAATAATTTAATAATCAGTAGGTTGTACAGTCGAAGGTAATCAAGTTATCGATGGTTATAATGACTGTGAAATGATATCACTATCTGTGCTGTCTTGTGGGCACCTTGCAGTGTGTGTGTTCACTGTTGTGGGGTTGTGTTTCTGCAGACCCAGCTCAAGGAGTCCCAGATGAGTGCCGATGAAGTGTTGAAGGTTAAGGAGGACGCTACCTCCAAGCTCAAGGAACTTGAAAAGAAAGTCAAGACCCTTGAAACCGACCTTGCACAGGCACAAGAGGTACCATTTTGTGTGTGTGTGTGTGTGTGTGTGTGTGTGTGTGTGTGTGTGTGTGTGTGTGTGTGTGTGTGTGTGTGTGTGTGTATGTGTGTGTTGTGTGTGTGTGTGTTGTGTGTGTGTGTGTGTTGTGGGTGTGTGGTGTGGGTGTGGTGTGGTGTGGGTGTTGTGGGGGTGTGTGTGTACATACACATGCATTGATTATGTAGCCATTTTTAAAAAAAGGTGGAGTTGCGTGTATTTCACCTCACTATACATTCACTATACATTGACACAAGAAATTCTACAAATGTGATCAAGAAGGGACCTAGCTCATATAGTATAAAATTTCCAGTGCGCGCAATATAAATGTAACGCTTGCGTTGAAATCTATGGCTAATTAAAAATTCAGAGCCTTACAACTCCATGACAGATACTCCGATTCTCAGTGCGTAAGAAGCAATGTGTAAAGGACAATTCAGAATTCTAGAATATCATAACTTTGAATTCTTGAAGAAAAAAAAACATGGGTTTGGTCCCTTTTCGCGGAAACATCTCAAATTCTACCCAGCATTTTGAAAGCACACACAGCCAAGAAACTCTAATTCCTGTGTACTAGTGTACTATGTACATGAATGCATTACACAAGAGTTCACATACATGCAGCTGTCTTGAATTTGTATTGATCTCTATAATCGGCTGTGGTATGGTTTTTGTGTCCTAAGATGTCATTTTTGTGTTGTCATGGCAATGTCTTGTGCTGTTTGCAGGAAGTGGCGGCTGCTGAGCGTGTTCGACGCTCGGCTGAGGCAGAGAAGGATGAGCTCCACGATGAGGTCTCTACCTCTGGAAGCAAACTGTGAGTGCTTGTGGTTTGTTAGTTTTCCTTCAGGGAGATGCAGAGGGTGGTCAAAGTAGGTCCCACAGCAGGTAGCTGAAATGGTTTGAACTTGTAGTAGTATTTTGATCAGTAACTTAAATCTGTAATAGACTTTTATCTGACTCATGTACATGTACAGGCTTAATGTACTTTATAATTGCTCCATATATGAGGCTGATGTTAGTGATCTGGTAGTGTGTTGCATAGCCCAGTACTGAGCCCAGTAATAACCAGTACTGAGCCCAGTAATAACCAGTACAAGTCCTATGTCTGTAACCTATTTGCCATGGTTACTTGCATTTTTCTCGTCTCCATGGCAGCAACACTCTGGCTGAGGAGAAGAGGCAGCTGCTCAATCGCATCACTACTCTGGAGGAGGACCTAGAGGAGGAGCAGCTCAACAATGACGCTGCACAGGAGAAGGCCAAGAAAGCCCTCCAGCAGGTCAGGTTTCCATGGTGATAGTGCAGGGGTGGGAGGGGCATGTATTGGGGGTGGCTAGTGATTCCCGCTGCGAATTGCCTCTGGACATACATGTATTTTATTGTCTCCTGTTGTGTAGGTTGATGTGTTGACCTCTGAGATAGCAGCTTTGCAGACCAGCATCCAGGGGTCTGAGGCTACCAAAGCTCAGCTTGAAAAGCAGGTAGGTCAGGTTTGTAAGGCGTTAAGTCGTATTGGCAACAGTCCAGTATGACTGTCCGGGCTGTGATGTTGGGGAGGATTTGTGGCCATGATTGGGTGTGGTTATGAGAGAAGTGGCTGTGACCCGTGTTGTGCATATTTCAGATCAAGGATCTGAGGGAACGCTTGGAGGAGGCGGAGTCTGTGGGGGTGAGGAAGATGAAGGGCCAGCTGCAGAGCATGGAGGAGAAGATACGAGGACTCGAGGAACAGCTGGACACTGCCAACAAGTGAGCGCCAAACACTCCATGCATTTAGGTTTGACTGGACCCTTGGAAGGAGGGGCACGTGTAAGGGCAAATATGAGTTGGAAAATTTGTTATGTTTGTTTCATTGACACTTGAATCGTAAATAAAATCGCTGTGAAAGGTACACCACTGTTGCAATGTGACTTTTGAGTCCTGCTGTGTGTGTGGCAGTGATCAGATGTTGGATTAACCCTTTATCCACTTAGGGATCGTGCCCAGCTCACACGCACTCAGCGTCGCCAAGAGAAGAAGCTGAAGGAAGTGCAGGCCTCCATTGATGACGAACGAAGAGCCGCTGAGCAGTTCAAGGCCGAGGTGAGCAGGCCCCTCCCACCACACACGTGACTCCACCCACACACCCTTACTTGCTTGCTTGCAACCACAGGCGGAGAAGGCTGGAGGACGTATGAGAACGATGAAGAGGAGCATGGATGAGATGGTACGTCTTCTTGCAATTATGTAATGAAGTTACTGAACAAATGTACCAAACTAGCGATGTAATTATTAAAGCACAACTACATCTGTGTGACGTTGTCTCCCTTGGTCTACACAGGAGGAGGAAAATGCACGTCTCAATGCCACGAAGCGTCGGCTGCAGAGAGAGTTGGAAGAACTGACAGAGCAAAACGAACAGCTCACTAGAGATCTGCACTCCAGAAAGGGGTAAGGGAGGGGGAGGGGTGTGGCTAAACTATCCCAGGTGAGGAGTGGGTGTAGCTAAACAGTCTGGTGGTGAGAGGGTGTGGCCAACTGCTAATGTAATAGTTTAAAGGTGAGGTCAGAAGGGTGAGGCCAAAATGTACCTACCCAAGGGGAACAAGTTCAGCATGCTCTCCCTGGTGTATGCTCTGAGCATTTGATCATTCACTTCCACCACCACCACCACCTCCTGCACCTCTGCAGAGGCAGCACCTCATCTGCTAGTGGAGCAGGTGCTGGTGGAGCAGGGAGTCGTCGCAGCACCTTCACAGGTGGGTCTAAGGGCTCCACAGCAGGAGTAGGACGCAAACAAGTACTAGGCATGACCGTCAGACAGGCCATGGCACAGATGACTCCCTACCAGATGACGATGAAGACTGAATTAAATTAGGACTTACTTAATGGTCAAAAACAAGTTTACCTCTTTAATTTTTTTTTCTACAGGCTCCACCCAGTTGGGGCTTAGTTTGTTTCATAATGTTATATGTACCACAATGTATGTCGCATACATATATGTGCCAAACATTGCAGCGTGTTGTGGCATCTTGTATTGTAGCACTGTTAGAAAATTTGCTGTACCACTGTCTTTTTAAAAAAAAAAGAGGAGATTTTGAGTGTATGCTGTTTTGGCAAAATATACACCATTTAGGTCTGTGAGTGTGTGTATTGTGTGTGTGTGTGTGTGTGTGTGTGTGTGTGTGAGGGGGAGCTGTTTCCTTCTCTTAGCAGGCAGCTATTGAATTTGTGGACACTCCACTAATATGCAAGACATGTTCACTCATATGATGTCAATTTTGTTTGGTTGACCTATGAATACCAAAAACACACCAACACAGTGCTGCATGGTTTGAAATTACTAACACACCATTGCATTCCTAATGTTGCTGGAGCTCTCAATTAGTACCATTGATGTATCAGATAATATTTACATCCATACAACGACAAACAAGGTAAGCATATAAGTACTTGTGTGTGTGTGTGTGTGTGTGTGTATGTGTGTGTGTGTGTGTGTGTGTGTGTGTGTGCGTGTGTGTGCGTGTATACATGTGTTGTGTGTGTGTGTGTGTGTGTGTGTATATGTATGCCTCTAGAGTTTTAACTTCATTGTTTTAGCTCTCTGTCTCTGTTACCTCGAGCTCATTTCGGTGGGAACGCAGTGTCATCCCGGGAAGGGTTTTTATTGGAATCCCTATTTTGTTACAAAGTCTTCACATTCTAACACAATGTGAACATTACAGAATAGAGACTTGGCCGCCGACCTTTCACTGGTCTCGTACCCAGGCCCAAGTACGTCACAGCTGCGGGTGGATTACATCACCGCTACCCGAATGTTGTGCAAGATAGGGCGACTAGAACGCCATATATTAATGTTTTATTGGTTATTTTAGCAATGCTTCAGGGCTTATAAATACTAAATACTAGCTGGTATTCACCTTCCAACACTCAACTGATGACGACAGATAACCAAATAGCCTTCCTGTGCTTCCCCAACAAACTGAGTTGCCTGAACCTTCAATGAGTACTTGCTAACTTGGTCCATCAAGATACCAATGGCAAAACGCAAGCTACAATAGAAGACCGAGGTGTTCTCTTTCGAAGAGGGAATGGCAGCAAGGCATAGCACAATGTTTTGCCGTACCCCGTTGGCAAAATCACGAAACAGACATGGCATCGAACAAAGATGTGAACGGCCTATTTCTAGTTATTCAGTTTAGTGTGTTGTGTGCATGCATGCCTGCTTTATAAAGATTAAAAATTACTGTAATGATGTGTAATGTATCAAAAATATTGAATCGAAAAGGGGCCTAACGCATGTTTTTTCAAGATTTCAAATTTTGGATATTTTAGAAGTCTATACACATTGCTTCTTACGCACTGAATATCGGAGATCTGTCATTGAGTTGCAATGCTATGAATTTTTAATTAGCCAGCGTTACATTTCTATTGCGCGTACTGGATATTCTTATAATGTATGCGCTAGGCTCCTTTTCGCGGAAATGATCTCATAGCTCCAACGAAACGTGCCCGATACATACGCACGGCACCTCCTACTGTGCGTGTCGGATCACGTGTATACCCTAATAGAATACGATCAGTGCCGAAAGATGCAAATTTGCATCAATTCCATGCACTATAGGACTGATAATGTATTATCAATATGTCCTAGCTACAGTATAAATTTTCAAACCTCACCTCAATTCAAAGTTATGCCAATCATCATATCCTAGCCTTTTGGTAACCCCTATATACTTTCGCACTAGTCATTTTTAAAGAAACGGTTTATAATATTCAAAGCAGGTTTCCCCCATCAGGCATCAGGCATCAGTGTAGTTACGGTTCAGCACTCTGAGCATTATATGATAGTGATCTTCAGGACTTGTTTATACGTTTGTTTGTGAGTTCCACTTCTCTTTTGCGATTGACAAGCTGAATACAGCTCAGTTGCCACCTTCAACTTAAATTAAAGGCACTTCCACGAATGGTTAAGTGAGAGCCGCCTGTGAGAACGCGTGCAATGCAGGGGAGGACCTTATTACATCATGCTCATCCCACTATAATCCCCAATAATGCTAACTTACATTAAACTGGTTAATGACGTAGGCATGACTTAAGAATTACACAATGACGCAAGCGCAAGAACTAATTACCTTTTTCTAGTACTTTTTTCCCTTGCAAATGCCATAATAAATGTCATTACAATCTCCTCTATTCATTGACGCAGTCTAAAAGTATTTCATACTTAATATGCAAATAACTGAAAGAAGTATTGCAATTTCCCGATTTGCTTATTTAATCGCAACGTACATTTTTCTGTCGTTTGAGGAACGAATTAGACAGAAAATATGCTCCCAGCAGAATATGGAGGCGTAGCCTACATGCATGTGTTGTGCACGCAGCGTACATGTAAGCATGTAGATCGATAAAGATGGTAAGGGGTGTATGTGAATGTGCAGCTGTAGATATCAGGTGATGGGGAGCACATGTTCTGTGCAATGAGTCTTCAGCTGGTGTGCGTGCGCATCTGGGCTTGGATATAAGGTTGAGGAATGCGTGTTAATAGAATCACTCTATTATAGGCGTATTGTGCACAGCCACTGGCAGAGCTTTTTTCCCCCATGAGAAATCAGGTGTACGACGGTGTGCAACTGAAGAAATTAACGGCAAACTCTTCCACGAAGGCATATAAATGAATTATTGAGCAGCTCTGAACTCGGTTTTTCCCTTTATAAAGGGTTTTTTCCAGGAGGAGGTGTGGGCCCACTTCCTCTAAATATAGGCAAAATTAATAGATTGGCCCCTGCTCACGTGCTGGCAGTATGTGTTGTACAGTGTACTTCGTGTACCGAATGTGAACTAGTGCAGGTGGTGTGCACAACGGACGCTGCACCAATATATATTGAAAGAATGAGAATATGCATGGCGGAGCATATGGCGTTGGGAGTGCAAACTTCCAAATCAAAGTACATGTTGGAGGAAAAGTGCATGTGATCTGCTAGCAACCCCTGGCTTGGATAGTTCACACAAAGCATATGATATAACCATACATAGTGTAGCCGGTCTGGACTATTGATCCAGGGCCTTTATAGTGTGTATTGCGACTGGAACCAGGTAACTGCAATATATAACGCGACCGGCGCTGACATAACAGTCGATTACACGGGCTACGATAAACAGCTATAGTCTCTGCTAATATCAGCGCGCAACAGGGCAGAAGTGACGTATTTGTCAGAGAAGCTCTGAACACGAGTAATTGGTTCCCACGATATAAAAAGGAAATAAAACAGTCACCAATCCATGTGGATAAAAGTGCACATATAGAACTTGAAGAAAGAGCTCTTCAGCATCTTTCTGAGTTATCAATCAAAATTCACGCATCATCAAAACAGTCACCAATCCATGTGGATAAAAGTGCACATATAGAACTTGAAGAAAGAGCTCTTCAGCATCTTTCTGAGTTATCAATCAAATTCACGCATCATCAAAACAGTCACCAATCCATGTGGATAAAAGTGCACATATAGAACTTGAAGAAAGAGCTCTTCAGCATCTTCTGAGTTATCAATCAAAATTCACGCATCATCCAAAACAGTCACCAATCCATGTGGATAAAAGTGCACATATAGAACTTGAAGAAAGAGCTCTTCAGCATCTTTCTGAGTTATCAATCAAATTCACGCATCATCAAAACAGTCAACCAATCCATGTGGATAAAAGTGCACATATAGAACTTGAAGAAAGAGCTCTTCAGCATCTTTCTGTGTTATCAATCAAAATCATGCATCGTCTGAAGAACAAAAAGCCAGCTTATAAACTTGACATCTGTTGTAATCATATGAAGATTATTAAGCCATTCAAACGGTTAAAATTAGAATAGTGGGGGACAAAATTGAATGTGACAATCACATTAGTGCTATAGTGGTGGTCAATGGATTGGTTGATTCTACTCCTTGTCTGTGATAATTAATTTTATTGTATAAGAATCACCTGGGACAGTTCCACGAAAATGGCTTCACATTACAATTGCTACATCTTTCTATTAAGTTCTGAAAATAGGAAGTGAATAGCATTTACTGTTCGGAACATACAGCAATTCTAACATGAAGCATTTAAAAAACAAGTGGAGAAAACAAGCCATGTTTGATTTTTTGAAATTGTTGATCATATGCATATGCTCTGTGTTTTTCCAATTCATTTTATTACAGAGGAAGTTTTTTTGTGGCTTATTTGGGACAGTTTCCGCGAAAATTGCCCCACGGTTAGAATGTTATACAAATGCATCGCGTTTGAATCGCTATAACTTCCCAACGGATAACGCTATCGACTTCCTATTTTCAACACTTCATACTACACCATTTCACTATGAAGTGTTGAAAATAGGAAGTCGATAGCGTTATCCGTTGGGAAGTTATAGCGATTCAAACGCGATGCATTTTTATAACATTTTAATCGTGGGGCAATTTTCGCGGAAACTGTCCCATTTAAAAACCCATAATTGACTGTACTGTAATTGCATAGTAAAAGGGGTATAAATAGAAAAACGCTGTAGATGATAGTAGTACTAAAAAATTAAAATAACAGAAGCTTTTTTTAGTAAAAATCATTGTACAATGAAAATTTTGATTTTATGTCCAGACATTAGCAATACACTTATTCACCCATTCACTGCAGACATTCTATGTGATTTATACACTTACTGTTCTTTTTTAGTCTGGACCAGCATTGTGACCCTCTAGGTACCCATACTATTAGTAATTCTACATACTGTGTGTCCAAGAAAGAACACAAAACTTAAAAATCAATCAACCTATATATAACTAAGGAGTATTTAAATACATTGTTGTTATGCTACTATCATTCAATAAAATCCACGGATACTATAAATGATGTTTTTAAAGTTTTATTTATTGTTTACTAGTTAATTTGACAGTATTTTTTTAAATTTACTTTATGCACCTATTAAAGGTAATCAGATTTTAATAATGCTGTAATTTCTGCATTGTATGTCCATAAATTCCTTTATATTAATAATCGAAATTATATTCATTTAAACCTTTGCCTTCATTTCCAAAAAAACACCTGGTAGCATCCCTCTCCCCATAGAAACTTTACTTTGCATGTATT
The DNA here is from genome assembly GCA_013339895.1 of Ephydatia muelleri. Taxonomy (NCBI): domain Eukaryota; kingdom Metazoa; phylum Porifera; class Demospongiae; order Spongillida; family Spongillidae; genus Ephydatia; species Ephydatia muelleri. Next base: position 3,288,987 of record JABACO010000020.1, on the reverse strand, counting down.
ACTGTTAGGAATGAGCATCAGTACACAAATATGTTTTTTATCTGGCAGTAGGAGATGGAATACTTGAATCTTCAAGATTCTGCAGTCCATTACAAAATGTCTAGTACCTTGTCAAATACAGCATGTTAGTACTTTATATAAAGTGCCACCAAGCGAGCTGTTTTATGATTGTGTGTTTACTTACATTCATTATTGTACATCAGATAATAAATGCAAAAGTGCAGCTTAACTAACAAATAACTAGATCACATAGCAATTCTCAGACGGGGGGGGGGCAAGGATGTACCTTCTACTCTGTTCAGTTGCAAGAAGCGGGGGGCTTTCTTGTTCTATCTTTACAACAATGGCTATTGCTCATGAGTTGCGATGAATTTGCACACGCTCACTCATAATATTGTTGAATTGTTGAAACTCTTGAGCTTGAAGCCGATTGATTTGAAGAGAGTTGCCTTTTTCTAATCTTCACTCGTGTTTGGGTACCTATCGCAGAATTCGGTGGTGCGTGAACTTCTGCGGTTGTTCGATGGTTGGCAATCGGAAGAAAGAACATATCGCGTGATGGCGAGGGCAAACTGTCTGGAGATTTCCGTAGAACCCACAAGTGAAGTTAAGAAGACGAAAACGTAATGCCTTTAAACGCAAGTGCCGATACAGGCACTTATGCAGTTACCCCCCCCCCCCCCCCCCCCACTTTATTATTCGATTTACGGTATCATAACATTTACGGTATCATGACTACATTTCAAACAATACAATACGAATAAATCTACACTGGATAAAATGCCCTAACATGTGCTACAAAGTCATGACATCCAAATCTTTGTCTACACATAAATACGTGCTGGTGCTGGTATCCAAGTGTTCCTATTGTGTTGTATGCCGCCCAGAGGTCCGAGATTATAGTAGTTCCAGGTGCGATGTACTTTTGTATGATTGGAAGTAGAGTTGCTGTAGTCTCGTACCCAGACCCTGATTCCCACAGCTGCGGATGGATTACATCACCGCTACGTGGAAAGAGGGTCTGGAGAACTGCTGTACTCAATTCTGTCCACGGTCACCAGAATGTTGGGGAACCAATCAGATTCGAGGTATGCAATAATTCGTTATTAACAAGAGTTTATTAGGAATGTGTGACGTACGTATGGAGTTTGGGGTATACAAAGCTGAAAGACGAGCAATTAAGGACTGTCAGAGATGTACTTAGTGGGCTCGATACCTTTGTTAGTTTACCGACAGGATACGGCAAGTCGTTGTGTTACGCATTTCTACCGTGGGCTTTTGATGAACTTCGGAACACGAAGAAAGCAAGCATTGCGTTGGTAGTTTCGCCGATTGTAAGTTTAACGACCGATCAGGTAAGAGCGTATACTTTATTTTGCGTACTAACATGCTACTTTAGCTACGTATACACAACACACACAAAGAGGCACACACACAACACCGAGAGACGCGCGCGCGCACAACACACATACACACACACACACACACACACACACACACACACACACACACAAACGTGATCACACACACACACACACACACACACACACACACACACAAACGTGATCACACACACACACACACACACACACACACACACACACAAACGTGATCACACACACACACACACACACACACACAAACGTGATCACACACACACACACAAACGTTATCACACACACACACACACACACACACACACACACACACACACACACACACACACACACACACACAAACGTGATCACACACATACACACAATGGAACCTGCACGCATTAAACTTAGCAAAGAAGGTTGACATCCAAACAGATGTGGACTAATTAGAAGACTGGAACCAAACGTAGACTTACAAATAATATGCATGGTCCAAACAAAAGTGTGTATATGCTCTGTTTTAGTTTCAAACGTACGTTCTTTTAGTACGTGTTGTGATTGAGAGGGATCAAAGGCTGGTGCAGCATATGGTGTATGTTTTGCCGACAAAGCATGTACTTAATGCACTTCGTCCACATCTCTCTTCACCATCTAACCTTCTTTCCTTTCCTTTCACACACCCACACACACACACACACACACACACACACACAAACACACACACACGGACACACACAAACACACACACACGGACAGGTTAGTCTCTGGCATTGATTTGTTTACTTAAAGAGTAAAAGCAACACTTTTTCAATGCAATGGGATGCAAGACCTCAATAAAGTGTACAAGACAGGAGTTGTAGTCTCAAGCTCATTGTGCAGTTTGTTCCAGGAAAGGGCACACAAATGTTCTCTCTAGCCATGAAAGAGAATTGAAGTTGACTTTATCTTTAGCTACATATTGCAGTGGTGGCAACAGTACTAAGTAGATGTTGATAGCGATTCTCCTGGCTTAAGCTTAAGCCATTCAGGCATAGTATGAGATACAACATTGTTGCTAGTGGTATAGGACAATTTCCGTTCTATAATAAATTACATTCATGGCTACGTAATTAAATTCCTCGCGACGTTGGATTGATATTGTTACATAATCACTGGACAGAATTGAGTACAGCAGTTCTCCAGACCCTCTTTCCACGTAGCGGTGATGTAATCCATCCGCAGCTGTGGGAATCAGGGTCTGGGTACGAGACTAGAGTTGCTGCAACCCTGCGATTGACTGGAACCATGAATCCTACTTTCGTTGCGACGTCGTATCCTCCAAAAACCCATTGCTCTCTCACTTGATGTTCGACGTTGTACTTCCTGCGCACTAACAAACAATCGTCGATTTCTACCGTCTGTCCTGGTCCTCCTATAACGACTGGATTCCTAATAAAGTACTCCAAGCAAATATCCCTACAAAAGTGCTTCCAGTCGACTATGGTGTGTCTCGTCTTGAATAACGTAGTCCCTCACACCAAAAATAAATTAATGTGTAGTCGGGATACATGGTATGTCAGGCAGGCTCGTTCCTAGTTCTGGGGTTATCTAACGCTTGGGGGGCTGGCGGACAGGTAACCATCCCATATGAGCTTGGGGAGTAATACCTGTGGATACATGCCGCTCAAGGATTACAACTAACTCAACGGCGCATGCGTGGTCCCTCCCACATTAACCTTGGTTAACTAGTTAACCGTCATCAAATTGAATAATAGTAGCTATCCGTAAATGAGACCCTATCAAACCATGTATCTTTTACGTACACTAATCTCTTTTCTACAGCTTCTAAGAGTACACCTGAAATAAAATCCCTTAGAGGCCGTTGTTCTGGCACCATTCAATTGCACTTATCTCGTCTTCTTGGCGGTAGCAATGACAGCTGGATTTCACTATAGATTTAAACATGATTATGCGGTCGCAGTGACAGCTGGATTTCACTACGCAGGAAATTATTTTTTCAATATTTCTAGAATTCAATTAATTAAAGTGGGGGGGGGGGAAACTGCAACATTAGCTCGTTTTTTAGTGCCTGATACCCCGCCCCCAGCCTCATCTCCTTTGCTGTAAATTATACCTGTAGACTGTTTAAACTCAATCCAGATGTAATCTAATTAGTGCACACAGAGATATGAGCGTGGATATATGAGGTGACCCTTCTAATCAAAGAATGCCTAGTACTGGCTATGAATGTTGTGCAGTTTTTTGAGGCCAAGTGTTGTCCTTCTTACAGTGCACCTCCAGATTGATCCCAAAGTGCAGGAGTGTTGCTTCTCACAGTGCGGCTGTTTACCTGTGTACTGTTCTGTCTATATGGTGAGAGTACCAGTTACAATGTATTTAGAATCACACAGAGGTTTTGAGGTCTAGTGTTGTCCTGCAACCTCCAGTCCAGGATGACCTCAAAATATTCATTGCTGTTGCTTTTCTTATCATAGCCTTCACATCCATCAAAAACAGTCACATTACTCCTGCATGCAGAGGTTGCTGAATGGTATTTGTTGCAATTGAAGTCCTGTGTTCACCAATCCTTTTGCATAAATATTTGGTTTGTATGTGTTTGTTCTCTGCACCTTAGTGAGTGACCTTGCAGGACATCACTGTTCTCTGCACCTTAGTGAGTGACCTTGCAGGACATCACGTCAGCCACAAAGCAGGCATCTACCATGTTCCTGTCAGTTTTCAATTGAGCTATCAACTAGTGGGCTTGTTCACAATCAGAGGTATGTGCCTTTTCGTGTTTGTATTTTCACTTCAGTTTTTACCCAATATTAAACGAGCTGTTAAGCAGTCTCAAGTGAGCAAGTTCATGTGATATGATTTTTATCTCATCAGGATCAGGAGGGAACTCTCTGGACTAATGGTGCAGGATCAGGAGGGAACTCTCTGGACTAATGGTGCAGGATCAGGAGGGAACTCTCTGGACTAATGGTGCAGGATCAGGAGGGAACTCTCTGGACTAATGGTGCAGGATCAGGAGGGAACTCTCTGGACTAATGGTGCAGGATCAGGAGGGAACTCTCTGGACTAATGGTGCAGGATCAGGAGGGAACTCTCTGGACTAATGGTGCAGGATCAGGAGGGAACTCTCTGGACTAATGGTGCAGAGTATTAACAGAATGATGGAAGGACAGAGTAACGCTACAGCAAGCTAGACACAACACATAATTTGTCCCATAGTCACCAAGCAGGAAGTTTAGTTTATATCGTATCGTGTTTTGATGCTTTTGTTCGAATAGATAGCTAATGTGGTGATGTAGTTCTTGTTGACACAAGATGGTGGAGAAGCACTCATGCTATGACACCAGAGCTATTTCACTGGTTTCTGCAATTCAAGATGCTGAGCTTCCAAGTCCAAATAGTGGGATGCTATATTCATTGTTGGCAATAGACCTGTTGATGCTTGTCTCTGCTCTCTAAATGACATTGTTTTATAGGTCCTGCACTTTATTTGTTTGTACATTACATCTTTGAATGCCAATGGATATAGCATCCCACTATTTGGCCTTGGAATATGCAATTAGTAGTAAAATCTGTAACCATTTTAATAAGTAAAAGCGCAATTTTGTTGTACCCAAAACTGCAAGCAAGCCACACTCACCCTGGTCTCATACCCAGACCCGACTGAGGTAAGCATATCGCATAAAGTATAATGCATTAGCGATATGCTTACAGTGGTCTGGTATGAGACTGCATGGGCTAATATTAGAGATAGTCTCTGCTAATATCAGCGCGCAACAGGGCAGAAGTGACGTATCTTTCAGAGAAGCTCTGAACACAAGTTATTGGTCCCGCTATCCACCATAGATATACGCGGCCGGGCGTATAGAACTTGGTCAGTCATCACAACTTGTGTGCATGATGCATTTCTCTAAGCAGTCTTAACGGCCGACATTAAAAGTTTGAAAGCATACTATCACATACATGCACGCACCGCAGATAATGTACTATCTCTGGATATATGGTATAACGCGTGTTAGCTATGCATGTTAATGATTGATTTGCAGTGCACATGCTTTAAACAAATTATGCACTATTAAAAGCAAGTAATGGCACATAAATGTACCATAAGGCGGAAAGCATTTGCAGAGGGAGATATAGGTCCATGAGGCGAAGACTGACTTTTGAAATCAGGTTCGGTGCAGTGACAATACCGTCGAACATTGAGTTATAATTTTCTCCGATGAAAAAGGAAATTCAATGTTGGGTAGTGTATTATGCACACCAAGTTCTAAGGACTGGGAACGAGGAACGACAACAGCGTAACCCCTCGTCCCCACTCCACCTAAATTTGCAATAATTGACGTTTCTGTTTCGGTGGGTGATACACTGGGCTTGAAAGAGATCAGGTTCTATTTTGCACTGCTCCCTGCCCAAGATACATTCAGCTGGAATCGCTTCACAGCTCATGAGCCCTGAAGGCTTCTTGCACGCCAAAATATGCCCTGTTATCTCAACGACATTATTTTAAATAGTGGCAAGAATAAAAACTTGTATAAATTAACTCTCTATATATATACCTGTATATAGAACATTACATCCCAATCACATAGACAAACTCCAGATACAGACAGGGAGCAGTACAGCCGCAATAACACTGCCGACCTGCAGCACAAGAGAAGTGCCGGACGAAGGGATGGGAGAACGGACACACTTCACCACCGGCCGTGTGGCGTCGTAACAGTACCCATTCCTGACGGCAAAGTCGCACGAGCGCGTGCACTCGAGGGTGCTGGCGTTCCGGTACAGGCCCCGCCCACAGACTGCAGGCGGGGCCTGACCCACCGCAACAGGGATGGACGCCGTACCGTATACGGTTACGCTCAGACCTGAGAGGATGACTTGGCCGCTGGACCCATCGTAGTGGACAGCGAGAGTCCACGTGCCTCTCGGGTCCTCCCCCCAGAAGTGGACCGACAAGAAGGGCCAGTTGGTGTACCCGCTCGTCCTGTCATTGTCGTACGGACGCTTGAAGAGAAGGGTGGAGGTGGTTGCCGAGGGAGATTGGAGGGTGATGTAGACGTCTCCCCGCCCCGAACCTGAGGACAATCCCTGGGGCTTCAGGGTCAGGGTAGCGACCACCTGTTCCACGTAGACGACACCTGTGCCTTGGTAGGCCAACGTGATGGATTGAGCAGTCCCCCCTGCAATCACACTGCAATGGATATGTACTTCAATCTTCCTCTTGGATACACACACACAGACACACACACAGACACGCACACAGACAGACACACACACACAGACACACACACACAGACACACACACATACACGTTGCAACAGGAATTTTGTCCTCAACCTATTATCATGTTCCCATGTAATGTGCCATAAGTAATCATTTCAGCAAAATACAAATCCGGTATTCCAACCCATACTGGTAGAAAGCTGAGCACAAGGTCTTAATACGAATAATTTCACTTGAAAGGTATACCTTATGAAATAGCATAGTTTGACTCAGGAGCTGATACAACACAACTTATAATAATGTACAGCTTTGCTTTACATTAAGATCTTTTGAGTGTTTCATACAGATTCTGGGTTGGAATATTTACATGTTTGTAGAGCAATGTTTTCCCAGCTACCCAACCCATTAACACTGTTTTCATAGCCTGTGGATCCACACTGTTCTTGATCAGCCTTCCTTCCACACAGTACAAAACACTTCTGTTATGTTTATGGATTTTATGGTATTGTGGGAAGCTCAGGCTAAAAGAAATAGCAGCGAAAGTCATTCATGGCAACTGTTATGCAAAGTGCGCTCCTTTCGGACTTACAAATGCATGGGCACTAAATGAGGTACGCCTTACATTTGCAAGATATACAGACTAGTAGTGACTCACTGAATACAATGATATTTACTCTAAACACGCGCAGGAGTAGATGTGCTGCAATGACCATCAGAAAATAGACAAACAAAAATGCTCAAATTTAGTAATTTTTGGGGTAAAAAGTTTGGATCAATGTTCAAAGAATGATAGATAGTCGTAACAAGTTCAACAAAAATGTAGCAAAAATTGAAATGGAAAGAGCAAAAGTCTCCCCCCCCCCCCACACACACACACACAATAGCTCCTTGGCTTGAACTGAACCATGACCTGCACTAGCAGTTACACCAATCTGAACTCTCCCCCTCTCTCCCCCCCCCCCCCCCCAGTGTCATGATGTATGCAGATAGCCTTGTTTTTGACTGTTTTTATGTATTCAATTAATTGTTGTTCAAGCAACAAAAAAAAGAAAACCAAAAAAAAAGACTATATGGCCCGCTATGTGCCAAGCAATTCTTAATTAAACAAATAATTATTTCAGTATGTACTGCATAATAAGATTATAGAGTCATTCCAAGCCATTTCATCAAAGAGATGGACACCATGTTTTAGTTTTATGTTCAAAATTTTTATGGTAGTTTGTCTTTATATAAGAGGCGCTGGGATGAAATTTTTTGTTTTGACCCTTAATGGTTTGCAAGATAATTGGCGTTGAATAATTGATTAGTTTACTGATAAACTCTACTTTGCAGTGTTTTATCTTGGTACACACTACGAAAACTGCTGCATGCATGGCACCAAATCGAAGGGCCTGATAAGTACAATGTTACTGGGTCGAGCATTTCGATGAGAATGAAAGGGTTAAACTATGTATTGGTTTGTAAGGTAGATTTCATAATTACTGTGTGCAGAAACTTCATAATTGCGCAATTGACTTTATAATATCATGTGGTACATTATAATGAACATTTGTGTAAAATAAAAAAGTTGATTATTAATAACCACTGAGAACCACAAACATTTTTGTGTAAGGCAGCCATTTTTATGGTGGCTATCACAGAGGTGTTGCTAAGTGGCCAAACCACAACTATCAAAACTTTGGCCCCAGCAGTAACAGCTGTAAACAACTAGCCCCCAATACCTTATCATTGTTACTAGTAATGCGCAGCGCTCGTTCAAAACAGATCATTCTGGGATCAGAACAAGTAACTGCATGTATCTTACTTAAATTGCAATGTAAACCATGCACACATCAAGGCACTACTACACACAAAATACAACAAAATGTAACATTTTATATGGATACTCAGCTTTTGCTGTAAGTGCACAGGTTGCTGAGCACTGCAACTTCCTTGGCTGTTAAGTAATATCTGCGTCCTGTAGCTGTCGAGGGGCTCACAAGTGTAAGTATGTCTGATGAAGGAAATTCACTTCTACTGTACAACTCGAGCTTCCATGTCTACTTTTACTACACAGCCAAGCCAACAACACCCATCATATGCTACAGTTGCATAGCCCTTGATCGATGACAGTGGATGGGTCTCAACATGTGCAGCTGCTGCAGTGCACACTCTTTCACTGTCATCGATCAAGGGCTATGCAACTGTAGCATATGATGGGTGTTGTTGGCTTGGCTGTGTAGTAAAAGTAGACATGGAAGCTCGAGTTGTACAGTAGAAGTGAATTTCCTTCATCAGACATACTTACACTTGTGAGCCCCTCGACAGCTACAGGACGCAGATATTACTTAACAGCCAAGGAAGTTGCAGTGCTCAGCAACCTGTGCACTTACAGCAAAAGCTGAGTATCCATATAAACTATTACATTTTGTTGTATTTTGTGTGTAGTAGTGCCTTGATGTGTGCATGGTTTACATTGCAATTTAAGTAAGATACATGCAGTTACTTGTTCTGATCCCAGAATGATCTGTTTTGAACGAGCGCTGCGCATTTCTAGTAACAACGATAAGGTATTGGGGGCTAGTTGTTTACAGCTGTTACTGCTGGGGCCAAAGTTTTGATAGTCGTGGTTTGGCCACTTAGCAACACCTCTGTGATAGCCACCATAAAAATGGCTGCCTTACACAAAAATGTTTGTGGTTCTCAGTGGTTATTAATAATCAACTTTTTTATTTTACATAAATGTTCATTATAATGTACCACATGATATTATAAAGTAAATTGCGCAATTATGAAGTTTCTGCACACAGTAATTATGAAATCTACCTTACAAACCAATACATAGTTTAACCCTTTCATTTCTCATCAAAATGCTCGACACAGTAACATTGTACTTATCAGGCCCTTCGATTTGGTGCCATGGTTTACATTGCAATTTAAGCAATTTAACCTCTTATATAAAGACAAACTACCATAAAAATTTTGAACATAAAACTAAAACATGGTGTCCATCTCTTTGATGAAATGGCTTGGAATGACTCTATAAACAACATCAAACATCCAATTATGAGTGAAGATGAAGATCTTTTCCCCCATCCCCTCTCTTGTTAAGCACCTTTTCTCACATTACCATTACAACTTACACATCACCAGCATCCACAGGGACCATGGTGTCCCAGGTCTGGTCAGGTACAGTGGTCCAATTCCGGGCCCTGTTGACCAGGGCTTCAGCATCGAGGGCACCAAACCCAAACTGATGGCTGAAGTACAGCCCCCCGCCATTGAGGAACCACTCCCCTGGCCCCTGGGTCAACCGATTGATGTTTGAAGTGTACGCCACAAGGTACTTCACATCTCTCCATGTCAGATTGGCACTGTATAACACACAAGGGAAGGGGAAGGTGTTGTCACGGCTATATGCGAAACTAAAAGTGTGACATTACTTTGCTTCTAGCACCAAGGCAATAACCCCTGCGGCCAGAGGGCAGGCAGCACTGGTCCCCGAGAAGGTCTGCGTACATTTCTCACCAATTGTGGCCGTGCTCTATTTGGAATGCATTGGATGCCTTCACTAGCAAGGAATGTCAAATACATTAGTGTGTACCATTACTACTGTGTGAATTAAGCACTTTGGAAATACCTTCATTTTGAAGAACGACACAACGCTACGTGTAGCCTAGCCCTAGCCCCAGCCATCCTAGGGTGGGCCCATCATTTGTGTACACGTCAAAGCACTAGTGATGGTTCCCATGATTTCCCCTCTCCTTCTCTCCCGCATGCACCACCCACACAAGGAGCCCTTACATGCACCACCAACAACCCATAGAAGGAGCCCTTACATGCATCACCAACCACCCATAGAAGGAGCACCACCAACCACCCATACAAGGAGCCCTTACATGTACCACCAACCACCCATACAAGGAGCCCTTACATGTACCACCAACCACCCATACAAGGAGCCCTTACATGCACCACCAACCACCCATACAAAGGAGCCCTTACATGCACCACCAACCACCCATACAAGGAGCCCTTACATGCACCACCAACCACCCACACAAGGAGCCCTTACATGCACCACCAACTAGTCTCGTACCCAGACCCTGATTCCCACAGCTGCGGATGGATTACATCACCGCTACGTGGAAAGAGGGTCTGGAGAACTGCTGTACTCAATTCTGTCCACGGTCACCAGAATGTTGGGGAACCAATCAGATTTGAGGTATGCAATAATTGCATATCTTCGTTATAATCTAGAGTTTATTGGGAATGTGTGACGTACGTATGGAGTTTGGGGTATACAAAGCTGAAAGACGAGCAATTTTAAGGACTGTCAGAGATGTACTTAGTGGGCTCGATACCTTTGTTAGTTTACCGACAGGATACGGCAAGTCGTTGTGTTACGCATTTCTACCGTGGACTTTTGATGAACTTCGGAACACGAAGAAAGCAAGCATTGTGTTGGTAGTTTCGCCGCTTGTAAGTTTAACGACCGATCAGGTAAGAGCGTATACTTTATTTTGCGTACTAACATGCTACTTTAGCTACGTATACACAACACACACAAAGAGGCACACACACAACACCGAGAGACGTGCGCGCGCACAACACACACACACATACAAACGTGATCACACACACACAAACGTGATCCCACACACACACACACACACACACACACACACACACACACACATACAAACATGATCACACACACACAAACATGATCACACACACACACAAACGTGATCACACAATGGAACCTGCACGCATTAAAGTTAGCAAAGAAGGTTGACATCCAAACAGATGTGGACTAATTAGAAGACTGGAACCAAACGTAGACTTACAAATAATATGCATGGTCCAAACAAAAGTGTTTATATGCGTGTTTTAGTTTCTAACATACGTTCTTTTAGTAGGTGTTGTGATTGAGAGGGATCAAAGGCTCTAGTGCAGCATATGGTGTATGTTTTGCCGACAAAGCATGTACTTAATGCACTTCGTCCACATCTCTCTTCACCATCTAACCTTCTTTCCTTCCCTTTCACACACCCACACACACCCACACACACACACACACACACACCCACACACACACACACACACACACACCCACACACACACACACACAAACACACACACACACACACACACACACACACACACACACAAACACACACACAGTGACACACACACACAGGTTAGTCTCTGGCATTGATTTGTTTACTCTAAGAGTAAAAGCAACACTTTTTCAATGTAATGGTATGCAATAAAGTGTACAAGACAGGAGTTGTAGTCTCAAGCTCATTGTGCAGTTTGTTCCAGGAAAGGGCACACAAATGTTCTCTCTGGCCATGAAAGAGAATTGAAGTTGAGCAAAGAGACTTTATCTTTAGCTACATATCGCAATCTTAGTAGTGGTGGCAACAGTACTAAGTAAATGTTCTCCTGGCTTAAGCCATTCAGGCATAGTTTGAGGTACAACATTGTTGCTAGTGATATAGGACAATTTCCGTTCTGTAATTAATTAAATTCATGGCTACGTAATTAAATTCCTCGCAACGATATTGTTACATAATCACTGGACAGAATTGAGTACAGCAGTTCTCCAGACCCTCTTTCCACGTAGCGGTGATGTAATCCATCCGCAGCTGTGGGAATCAGGGTCTGGGTACGAGACTAACCACCAACCACCCACACAAGGAGCCCTCACATGCACCACCAACCACCCATACAAGGAGCCCTCACATGCCCCACCAACCACCCACACAAGGAGCCCTCACATGCACCACCAACCACCCATACAAGGAGCCCTCACATGCCCCACCAACCACCCACACAAGGAGCCCTCACATGCACCACCAACCACCCATACAAGGAGCCCTCACATGCACCACCAACCACCCACACAAGGAGCCCTTACATGCACCACCAACCACCCACACAAGGAGCCCTCACATGCACCACCAACCACCCATACAAGGAGCCCTCACATGCCCCACCAACCACCCACACAAGGAGCCCTTACATGCCCCACCAACCACCCACACAAGGAGCCCTCACATGCACCACCAACCACCCATACAAGGAGCCCTCACATGCAAACGCAAGAGCACACGTACCACTTGCACAGATCCACTGGTGGTATACACAAAGACGACGGCCATCTTTGCCGAACACTTCTCGTCGTAGTAGACAGCCGTCCCAGCAGAGGAGGCTGATCCAATGGCGATGGTGTACAGGTTCGTAACGTATCCGTCGGCAGCACAGCAGTCAGCGTACGTGCCTCCATTCCCAGAGGCCCATATGAAGATGGAACCCTTTCCACCTCGTCCCTGCGTGTCAGGAATGCATGCACATGTGTACGTGGAGCGTAAGCAAGTGTACAGGTGTGTGTGTGTGTGCGTATGTGTGTATGCGTGCATGTATGTGTGTGCATGTGTTTGTGTATGTGTGTGTGTATGTGTGTGTGTGTGTGCATGTGTGTGTGTGTATGTGTGCATATGTGTGTATGTATGTGTGTGTATGTGTGTGTATGTGTGCATATGTGTGTGTGTGTGTGTGTGTGTCTTGCGCATTCAAAATGGTTTTACAAGTTACTAGCACACATTGCAGGTATGTGGGCTTGTGTGTACATCACATTGATACACATGTGTCATGTGATGTCTACAAATATGCTGATATGCCCTCTGCCAATGAGTACACACACATGCACACACACACACATGCACACACACACACACACACACACATACACACACATACACACACACACATACACACACACATACACACACATACACACACACATACACACACATACACACACACATACACACACACATACATGGAACCCAACCCACCCCCATTGGGTCAAGGAAATTGCTGCCCCAACCTTTTTTGTTCCTTGCTCCAGAGTGAGGCTGGTGACAGAGCCTGGTCCCATCACAGTAGCTCCATCGTCGTCTGGGCCCCAGCTATTGCTGTACACCTGGACGTAGGCATAGGAATGAGAGAGTGCCTGAGCCTCCTGCATGTCTATGGTGGAGGACGAACCCAAGAGTCTGATTCCTTGTCACCATCCAGGTGTGTGTGTGTGTGTGTGTGTGTGTGTGTGTGTGTGTGTGTATGTGCGTGAGCCATAGTGAGGGCATCATATAGAAGTAAACACCTCTGTGGGTTACCTGCTATGCCAGCATTGAAGGCCACTCCCACTCCACAAATGTTGTTGTCCTTTACCATGGCGACAACCCCTGAGCACTTTGTCCCATGGGCTTCCAAGCCAGGGTAAGGGTCACTGTCGCCATCAACATAGTCCCAGCTAAGACTGGATACCTGGAGGTGGGAGGAGGGAGGAGAGAGGAGGGATGGAGGTAGAAGGGTGGAGGGAGGGAGGGAGAAGGGAGGGAGGAGGGGTGGAGGGAGGGAGGGAAGGAGGAGGGAGGGAGGAGGGAGGGAGAGGGAGGGAGGAGGGCTCCAGGCTATTATTTATGAAGGAAAAAGTGAGAGAGGGGAGGGAGGGATGGGATGGGTGAGAGGCAGGGGTGGGAGGAAGGGAGAGGGAAAGATATGTCGAACAAAGATTCTTACGTAGTTGCTTGAAATATCAGTGTGGTAGTAGTCAACACCTACGAAGTGAAATGGAGACAGGGCAGACCATGTATAGGTAACATGAAATGCATGCAAGAGCTGGAGACAAAGTCACGTACAGAGCACTCGTGTGTTCACAAGTGTATGTGGTAAACACAGTAGTGTATCAGTTGTATGTTCAAGGAACAAGCTTATTAGTAAACACAGCAGTGGAATTCTAGAATTGTGCCATTACTGGTCCAAGATTAATGTATAAGATGTCCCACAAAGAAGGAAAATATTACCTCACATAGTTATGCTAGTAAGTGTTGTTCATTAATAATTAGTTCAAATACAAAGTCAACTTCAGTTTCGAGGGTGAAAATAATAATTAAAAGATAATTAGCAAGCTGATTTATTTTTAAAGAGTTGCCAAATTCTCTGATAACACACGTTCGAACTTTGCATATAACATACAAGTATAACATGCAATACAAAAGTGTAATAAAATGATATCAATCATTTTTTTTCTATAGCTGGACCACTTTACACAGCTCTGTACAAGGCCAATCCAGGCCAGTGATGTAGTACCACTAGTAGCATTGCAACAGCACGTCCCCCCCCCCCCCTCCTAGTGCCCCTCTCCCTCCTAGTGCCCCTCCCACCACCCTCGTACCCTCCCCTTATCCTAGTACCCTCCCCTTATCCTGGTACCCTCCCCTTATCCTGGTACCCTCCGCTTATCCTAGTACCCTCCCCTTATCCTGGTACCCCTCGCCCCTGTACATTACCATCATCCACAATGGCGACATAGCTGTTGCACCCAGTGATGCCTTGTAACCAGACTGGCTCCACATTCACATCTCTGCCGGCATCTGAGACCTGAGTCTGACCTGTGTTGAGCTGCAGTGTGGACACAGAGGAGTGCACCCATAAACATACCACATACACACACCACACACACACACACACACACACACCACAGACACACACATACAAAAACACCCACACCCACACACACACACACACACACACACACACACACACACACACACACACACACACACACACACACACACACACACACACAGCCACGAAGGTTCACACATCCTAGCCATACCCACGGCCACGAAGGTTCACACATCCTAGGCATACCCACGGCCACTGGAACTGCCACAGAACATCGGTTGGAACGGAGTAGCCCCGCTTTACGTACTTCCTCGGAATCTGCTGCTCAGCAAATTCAACCTACGACAGAACCCAAGAGGTACTGCTATTTGTTAGCGAGCACCTGACACTTAGGTCATAGAGTTACCCCTCCTGCGTTTTCCCGCTACTCAAATACCTGTATGCTGGCGCCAAGACTCACTGCAGCACTGATGGCGCCATTCTCGTCACGGGTACGGGTTGATATGCTGTCAATTAGCGTGAAATGATAGACGTTCTCGAGGTAGCCAATCTAGTTTCCAAAAGGGGTGGCGCACAAATATATAAATACTTCCAGGTTTTGCCCGACTCCTATACGACTTGAACTTTTCTACCTGTCCGTGATTGATAAATCCGTTTCTTTCAGCTATATCGTTAGCCGCTTCGAGACCGCCTAAGACCTTCACGGCCCAGCTGCCATCCTGGGCAATCAGCGGGTGAAACAAAATATGGAGTACCCCAACTCCATAAATGTAACCCAGCTGCATTCTACTACTACACAAGCTAGTCCATGACAAATTATGACGTCACGCCAGTCATTTATAATTTCGGCTTGGTATACATAACCGCATACTTAACCACAGCCGTGCAGTAGATGTTTTATAATTAGATATGTACCGTAAATGGTCATTATTTTTGATTCGGGCAGCTGCGCGCAGGGGCTGTGGGGGTGGCCGAGTGGAGGCCAAAACTACCAAACTTTGAGTGTGTAGCCCCACTGCCGCAGTGACGGTATGGGGGGACTCCCTGATCTCAGCATAGGCGTAGGAGCCATAGGGTTAAAGGGGCCTCCACTTAACACCCCCATTCGGAATAACATCACGTTAACGTTAATGGAATAATAATAATAACAGCTCAATTTATAATTTCTGCAAGATATTTATAACTAACCTCAAGTGGAGAGCGTTCATAATCTCTATGTTGTTTTTTTTTCATATACAAGGTCAGTTACGATAGTACGTATCTGTGTGTGTACCGACTACGCTTGTGTTTATGCATGTATGCCTATAAAGAAGGCTTGTACATGCATACTATCAGAGATAATATAAATTATCTCTGATACTACCCAACTTTCAATCCACCCTCATTGCGTATGCATGCGTGTGACACACAAATACACACGCATACACACGCATACACTTACATGCACACGCACAAACATACACACACACACACCGCACCCACACATTGACAAGTCTTTTGGAGAAGGGCGTTCGGATAATCGATTAGCTATTCCATTTAAATGACCGTACAGATGACACATTAGTTATTAACGGTAGTTAGCTTTGTAACAGATGACACATTAGTTATTAACGGTAGTTAGCTTTGATTATCCAGGGGAATTTATTAATTGTCCTGGGTGATTTATTGTGGTGTTCATCCTCCTGTGCGATCATCATTAAATATGGAATAGCCTAATGCATTTGGGTTAGAACAAAAAGATGGAACAAACAAAGTCACCAAAGTTGTAAGATTCCATTGCTATTGTCCATTTTTAGAATGACAAAGTATGATTTTTGAACATCATCAGTTTTTCTAAAATATTGGCTATAACCGATTAACGCCGAAATATTTTTTGTTTAGCTACAGTAGAGTTGTCCAAAATCAACTAAATTAGGCAACAGAAGAATGTTAGCAGGAAGGAGGGTTTGAAGCCGTGAACGTGAATAACTTCTAATCGGTATAATGTTTCAAAGTCTGGAAGAAGTCTTTGGTTACGGTAAACACATCTTTGACGCAGATATGCGTCTCTTGGCGTTAAACGGTTAATAATGTACAGCACTTGATAATAACCAGTTGATACATCAAAGAAAGTGATATCATTTGATCCGTGTCAAATAGAAAGGGTGAACAGGGCACAGTTTTTTTGCAGTGCATGTATAATGTTCATTCACTCTGATATGAGTACATGCACTTTACAGTAAAATGGAGAATGACATAAAGGCCCTTTCAATTGCCCTCTGAATGAAGGTTAACAGGTGATAGGGTGCCAGTTGTGCAGTCAAACCTCATGGTAGCAGGGCAAAAAAAGCGTCTACTTCCCTGGTCCTTTTTGTATGCTTCCTATTTATTTATTTTTTACCAGACTCAGCCTGTGACAGTCTGATGTCTGGGGAAAATGGGAACCACAGGCTCCCACAGAATTTATCTCCCAAGCCTGAAGGGATATACTGGCCCCCCCCCCCCCCCCCCCCCCCCCAAGTGAGATAGAGAACAGGCTGTGGCTAACCACATCCACTGAACACACATTGTATAACTACAGGGCTAGGGAAAGCAAATATTTGTATACATCAGTGACATCCATCATGATACACAGCCATTGGAATGGGTCAGGTTTTTGGGCCATGACCTGACCACTTTTCACCAGCCTGATTGCAATACAGTATGAAAAGGTGTATATTTATTGGTTCCATTGGTCATCACATAGGCTTATACCTTTTTTTTTTATTACAGATTTAATAGTTATCTGGCTTGGTATGTATATAGTCAACTCATGGTTTGCAGCAAATCGACCAAAATTTTCTGTTACCAGATAGCAAAAAGCCAAATGTACCAGCTAAGTTAAACTTCAATATAAGGACAAAACTTCAGTGGCACAAAATAAAAATTGACATTGACAATTCATGCATTTGCTGTGCTTTTCCTATCATCCTGACTTAAATAATGCCTCTCAGATTGCAGGAAAGCAGGAAATATGTAAATTGGCTTCTGGTGGAGGGCAGGGGACTGGTTGCCCCTCTCCCTCCACCCCCCTCCCCCCCCCGCTCTCTGCTGGCCTGACCACTCTTCAATTGCTTCCAACGGGCCTGTCTATGGTATGCTTTAGGGCGACCTTGCCACTGTATTAAACCTTGCCTCAGAATGAGCAGTTTGCTGTATGCAGCCACATCTAGTGGTATAGGTGTGATGCAAGGCATTGTCACATTCACCCCTCCCCCTCCCCCCCCCCCCCCCCCCCCCCCCCCCCCCCCCGTCCCAACATCACAAGTAGTTAACATGTATTGCTGGTACTTTAATAACCCTGTAGTCCACTTCCTGTACATACCTGATCCATAGATTATATAGGCTACAATCTATGCCAGATCCCATACATCTGTACTTGGCAACATCTGAGCTTCACTTGTCAGTGACAGCAGACGTGCAAGGTATGTTAAATTAACTGAGTCGGCTCTAGCACGAAACTATTAATACTGCACTTCAGTTGTGCAAGTCATTTATGACGTTATGTTAACGAACATCTTTAACGGGTATCACCAATAAATTCTGCATGCCACATACTGGTTGTCGTTAAGCAACTAACTGAATGTCATCATGCGATAGGTCATGCGCATGTGCAACTCATTACATTACTGTGTTACATTTATCAAACCAGAAAATCAAAGGTCAGCAAGCATATGTACTGCATAAAAATAATATCAACTATCATTAGAAATGATTCAATAGAATATGAATGATATTATATGATATGTATGCATCCATACAAGGAAAGCCACCAATCGTGGCACATGTACACAGCGTACTGTTTGTCCACCGAAAGTGACGTTTAATTGTACGAGAGTTAGTCAGAAAGTCTGACATTTGGATCTGGGCAGATACTCGTCACCGTCATTTTCTGGTATATCATATATTTCCTTTACTTCACGTACAAACTCTGAAGTACTCCAAATTGGCCATGTAAAACATAGCAGGGGAAGGGGACCATGTTTTACCAGCATTCTGGTAGCCAAACCCTCTGGATAAGTGAATAGCATATTGCCAATGTTTGTTCAAAGGGTGCTGTAGAATTAATAAATTAAAATTCAATTACGTACATTGGAAGGGTGTACTGGTAAGCAGTACTATGTCCCATCTGAAATATGTAAGATTTATACAGAAAAGTGACAGTATACCTGCAACTGAGCCTGGAAAAGGTTACAACTTGACTTCTCAGAGGTCAACTCGTAACCTTTTCCAGCGGTTTAAATACTCAACAACAAAGTCTATTGTTGAGTATTTGAAAGTGTTTTCACTGCCTCAATGATTGCTAATGCCACAAGTCTTTGCCATTGCATCACCTACTCTGTTTTTGCCAGCCACAAGTGAGCGATCTTTTAGCACTTTGCTGAATAAAGAACTGCTTATGAAGTATAATATCGCAAGAATTATTAAATAATGCAATGGTATTGCACATATATAGTAACCTAATTGAGAGCTTAAGCCTAGTACATGTTGGAAATGAATTTATGTGTGGCTCAGAACATCACTTTTCTTTGTTTGGAACATTTTTACTGCCAGTGATTAGCTGTGTGCATTTGTTCATAATGATTCTGTTTATTAAAGATGAGTTTATTAAATTGGTCGCTACACTTTTTAATTCCTTCAGCCACTGCTGCACAATAGAGGCATTCTTAAAGCTTAGATGTATCCGACTCTGCTAGCATCAGCAACCATCTTCTGGCATGTAAGACTGCCATTGATTAGGCACCTCAGTTAGCAGATGGACTGGCATCGATTTGGGGGAAAAAAAAGCTTTCCTACTGTACTTTAAATTGATTCCTAGGTCCAATGGTTGAAGTACTAGATTTAATCATTCTATTGCGAGTTGCAAAATGGAAAACCTAAACTTAAACACACTCATAACTAATACTACCAAATTCAAGGGCAGCTGGCAATTACTGCATGGAAGGTTATGGTGTGATTTCATTATATACACAGCAAGGACATATGTGGAGAGAATCTCGTTTGACAGAGAGGCAAAACTTGTTGACTTTGCATTAACTGTGTACTACCACTAATAGTTCACCAGAAAGGTGTTGATGCTGAACTGCATTAATGGTTGAATGATGACTTTTAAGTAACCAGTGGTGGACAAAATTTTGCAACATACATAAAATATCTTGTTTATGGTACTAGTCATGTTGATTGGTATAGGGCAATCCATGGTGTGGTAACATTTTATCTGATTGATGGCCCGCTCCACAAGAATTCAAAGTGAAGCAATACACCTTGTCTTTACCACATCACCGGCACTTAGCTGCCCACGGCCATATTGAAATGGAGGGATATTAAGAAACACATTTACTGCTGCACATTCATCCTGTATATCAAATCCTCTATCTGCCATCAGACCATCACCTGCTTGAAGAGTTCTTAGTACATCAGAAATATCAGTAAGCCTTTTAGTATCTCACAATAAAGATTTGACACATAACTAATATATTCTGATGGAGTGATGCCAATTAGACCTTTAACTGTGTTTGTATTCTTATATGATGACGAAGTTGTTGACTGCATGTTGAGTGATGAGGGTTTTTCCAGTGGTATTTCTGTTGCATCAATAATCAAACGAGTTGTTGGATATTTCGTTTCCAAAACACACAGGCATGTCTCTATCAATTTGTGCTCTGGATGGTGAGACTTTAAACTTAAGGCACTCAAGGCAAAGGAAATTAATCATGGTAGTAAAAATACGAAATGCCAAATCTGAAATCTGCAAGCCTATAGTCATAATTGCACCAAACATAAAAATGATTCGTCTATAGCTTTCCCATGAATTGGAAGGTCTGGTGCTTGAGAGATTAGTTTCTTTTCCTCATCAATGAATAAGATGGTCGACTTTCTCTCCAAGATACTGCCATAATATCTGAAACATGTTAAAACTTGAAAATTGCAATTTATCTTTATCACTGGTGGAGAATCAGTCTATGCTAAATGTCAGATTTATTAATTGAGACTTTAGTGATGCTTTAGAATTTTCAAGATCATCTATGCACACTAAGAGAGCATTAACAAATGTGGTGTCATATGTCACTTGGACTTCCTTGTCAAGATGTTTTTGAACTGATGTGACACGATTTAACTCATTGCTAGATGTGGATGCTTCCATAGTGATACTAGAAGCTAGAATATCATTAATTTTCTCAGCAGAACAAAGTGCCCATTACCATCATCCATAATGCTCTGGTATTGCTCATCTCTGAAGGTTCCTCATCTCCTCCATCCTTAGTAGCAACCTCACTGTCTGTATAGCAGGTCATGCTGTCAGTATATGCTTCTCTATGGTTCTAACGCTGTATTGTTGCAGATCTTTTTGATTCCATGAAAATAAAGTTGGTGTCTTTTTTGTCTTTAGCTCCTCCTATAAAGTGGGCACTGCATACATGAGAATGAGCCGTCGGTTTAAACGACAGTTTTCGACGAATATTTTTCACGACAACACTCTTTTCTCTAACTTTTCTGCTACTACTATCACAAACTGGAATGCAACACGTATGGCGGGCCATAGCAGCATGCACCTGTAATATTAAACAAAGGAATTGTTGTCGTCTAGCCTTCATTAACAATGGATACTCACCCGACGAGTGACTTCAAAACAATCAAAGTAGACTTAGGAACGCTATCAAGGAATAGAGTAAACTCTAACACGGCTGTTTGCTCTCATTGAAATTGTGGAAATTAGGCCCTACGCCTCAAAGTTCCCGGTAGTCCCATAGCAACGAGCCAGACAACCGATGCCCTTTGGAATGCGCTATACATAACGCACACGAAGTACTAAAAAAAATTTCCTGTAGTTGAGAATCACCTATGAGCGTTATAAAACAACATCAACTACGTGACCAACGTGCAACGACTGATCTTTCTGGCGTTCGAAAACAGTCGACCTAAGATTAGCTTACACGGACCTCGTGGGCTTAAAATATGATATCTACCCTCAGGAAGTTGACTGGCTCCAATACAACATTCAAGCTAAACTGCATAGAAAGTCCTACCTTTTTCTTGCCAAGACTAAGACTAACGAATTTTCTGAAGCGGTTTTCAAGCTTTTGGAAATCGGCCATTTTTATGGGTGATAAGCCATTTTTATGGGTGAGATTCGTTGTACACATGGCGTGCGTTATAGCGTCTCCAGACTTTTTAATGTTCTATTGTTTATCATCATTTAAGTGTTTTAAACTGTTATTCTTTCTTCTTCGTTTTCTTTGGAAGTGGGCTCCGTGCAATGCTAATTAAGTATGCATGTTAAATTCTGCACCTTTACTGTACTTTCTAGACATGTTGTTCAATTTATGTAATAGGTCTACAGTCACTTTCCAATGACCATAGCCATGAAAGTGGCCAACTGCTTCAGATTGCTTAGCTAGGTGAACTTCGTACAGCTGAAACCTTTGGAACTCTTGGCAGTACAAAGGGAAGCTAGATTGGTCCTCTAGTTCTAGATCTAGAGCGTGGCATAGCTCTTCCAACATTCCTGCTACTATTTAAGTATTATGTAATTGAGTATAGTAGCTTGCAAATCACGATTAGCTTTGTACAATTGGAATTTAATTGATTGGGTTCAAAGATCCAGTTATAAGAGTGTTGGGCTGTTTTTCGGACTCCATCAGATTGATGTTGGTAAGTGTAGATAGGGTCTAGGGGTCTGGATGGAGTGTGGTCCCATGTGCCAAGAGGGGTATTCCGTTTCCTTGTGGGATTAGGCAACGCAAGCATGGATGCAATCCTGTCATATATAAGATATTACAATCGAGCTAATATTGATTTACTGTTTACATACCACAAATTGCAGATAATTGATGTATCTTGGATAGGAACTTGTAACCACCTTGATGGTATACTGCTTGTGTTACTTGTGTCACACTTGAGCATCACATTGTAAAATAAGGTTCACACCCTTGAAGGTGTTTACTTGCACCTCTTATCGCTCAAGGGCTATGTGCAAGTTAGTGTAGCCTCAAAACATGCACACATGTGTTGTTCACTGAGTTGGGAACAGCAATATCACAATCTGGAAGTTCATCTTGAAGGCACCTCCTCCTTCCCCCCCCCCCCCCCCCCCCCCCACCCAGTATTATCCAGCTGGTATAATGCCATTGTGCTAGATCAGCCTGCCAGATGTGTGCACAACATAAGGGGTCATGTGGTTTATGGTAATCAATCAGTGGTAGCATAAACCAGTACCTGTCATTCTCCTTCAACAGCTCAATGACCTAGTGGATCATGTCAGGATTGAACATCAGAGGAGCTCAGTCCTCAAAGCACCTCTCTACCAGAAGGTAGTGGGAAGGAAATGGAGCAAGTTCTCCTTTAGGTTTTCTCTCCTACAGCTTCCCTAGAGGTATGGTGTAATCTCTTCTCATATGCCAGGGCACTGCTTGTTGCTTTCAGCCACGTGGGAAGACATTTGCATCTCATTTGACAGCTTTGGTATCACTGAAATGCTTTATACCTCCTAGACTTTTACTGATTATTGTAAGCCCTGCCATACTCTGCTAGTCCAATTGTTTTCTCAGCAGAGATGCCAGCCACATTTAGTAAGGCCCTCCGTTGCTCACCTCTGAGTGAGAGCACTTCATTCTGAAGGAGTGCAGATGGCCCCCACTACTTCGAATGGCCTGCAACATTTTGACTTGAGGGTTGTTTTTGAACACACACAGCTGTGATTGATTTGTGAGAGCACATGCATGTCATTGGCTAGGCAGAGTGGTAGAGCAAAAGTGGTAAACAATGAGTGTTGTTGACATTGAATACACATAAGTTTCTCCCAGAAGCAAGTTAATTGGATGATGAACCTCTTCAGTAACCCAGCTGCTGCTCTTTTTTGCACTAGAGAGTGTAAGCAACTGAACATTTGTGTCTTCATAAACTCCAGCCCTCATGTATGTAGTACAGGTCATACAGTGTGCCCCAACATCTTTTAATAAACTAGTACCAAGTCCAAAGCTGAGTGGCAGAATGTCTGTTTTGGTATTAAAGTGCTCTTTATGTGTTGACATCCTGGTCCAACCGATACAGCTGCCATGCAGCACACTGGCATGTGCCGAATGTATCGTACACTGAGTGGGTGGTAACAACAGCCTCAGTCTACTGACCTTGCTGTTTTTCATAGCAGCCAAAAGATTGTCTTTTGATAGTAGTGGTCTTGGAATAGGATGCTCTGGTGAGATGACTGAATGAATGGCTTTGTTATTGTCTGGCCTAATTGAAATTATCAGTATAGTATTAGGTTTTACACCTGGGATGCAGCCTCTCAGTAGTTAGTCTGTCTGGCCCTTTTGGGTTGTCACCTTTTGCACTGGTATGGAAGTGCTCACACATCTGTAGAGGCGCAGTTTAGTGTCATGTTCCCAACCCTACTCCTTTACCTTGCATTCCTGAATAGAATGCTTCTCACATTGGACCGGAACAACAGCATTCCTGTGATGTACTTTATTCTTCATGGCACTTATCACTCTGTCCAACGCCAACTTGCAACACATACTCATGCTTTCTGGATGTACATGTATGTGCGGGTCGTCATAACTAGTTGCCACCAAAGGCTGTCTGTCTCAGTGCAGCATTTTTGAAATTGCTTTGCACTGATGTATAATACTTTTTGTGTTAGCCTTTGCCAAACGTTGCCCTCACACCATGAAATGTTGCTGCACTTGTTTTCATGTGATACTCAATTTCTATGTATTGATACAACAATGCGTGTATGCATATTTATTCATAATAAACACAGATGGATTTCGGGTTTACAGAAAATTCGTTAGTTCTTCAGGTACGTGTTAAGTGAGAGAAATTTACCCGCGCAGAATAAACTGCAACTTCGCTTTCTGGAGAGGGTAGATAAATAGCTGACAAAAAAAAACAAGGAAACCATCATCCCAGCAACTACAGCTGATGAAATTATCACAGCATGCAATATTAATCGGGTCAGTATCTCAACATTTGGCACACATGGTACAGCAAGTTAATCACCACTATTGCTTTTACCTTTTGGTATTGGGCTCTTCTGCTTTGAATACCTACCTCGCTCGCCATTTCTTACAAAGTACAATTTGAATTCGGATATCAAGTTGGCATATGCTATAAATACGCTTTTGAAATCGTTCGTGATCCTAGTCAAAACAATACTTGCTACCTTCCTTTTGAGGTGGCACGTACTAGGACCAAGTCAAAGATAAGAATCAGCGTGAATTACAAGAAACAGACACCGATAAAGATCAAGGTGAAAAGTTTATGAAGCAATCGGACCTTTCCGTATGCAGTACATGCAATCCTTACTCACAGACCAGAGGGGCCTGCAGCAATACAATTTCAGGTACTAAGAATTGAAATCAAACCTAAAATCAAAGAAATCAAACTATGCCACTAAAACGTAAGTTTTTGCAACTGTCCAATACAAGCAAATGAAACGGCGTTGAAATTGTGTAATTTTAATTACCGTTTTCGACGGTCGAAAACCACGCCCACTGAGCCAATGCTCTTGTACCCTAACCCGCTACGTCAGAGCTGCGGATCATGCACCGCTATGACTATTGATCAGCAGCGAAAGTCCGAAAGGTACATTATTTGGCGGCAACTCATCTACATGCATGTCTCAATCTACCGACATATATTATCTGGGTCTGACAATATCAATCAATACATATCAATCGCCTCGTCTAATTGTCGGACTTGAGTAATAACCTGGGTCTGGGGTACGAGACAACGCGGGTTAGGTCTGCCAGTGGCTACTCCTTTGCCAACCTTCTATGTAAATCCATGATGCGCACACATACGCAGCTGAATACATAGATCATGTGCTCTTCATTGAGATCAGCTGCATGCACCCTCCCCAAGTTCTCACACCACCATCCTTATCCGATCTACATGCTTCCCCCATGCACTGCATGCTACACAACATGCTACGTCTCCAGTGCCTATGATTCGTTCGAGATAAGCATCTTAACCCCATGCAGCTGCATTAGTCCGAATAATTTAAGCGTTACACACGTCCTCATGCAACGTATAGCATGTTAAAAGCCAGAGTGTTGCTAGCATTCTGAATAATTCAAACACGTTGCTTCGTCAAGTCAGTCACACATAGTAGGCACCAATGCCTTCAATCCAATCCCCCGAAAAGCCAAACAGGCTGATCACACCCCCGTTAATTTGCACGCTGAATTCTGTGTCCCCGGCGGTCCCAAACGGTCCGTGGTAATGCTTGTCCCCGTTGCCTCCTTTCTTCTTGGTCACGAACATCAATTGACCGATCAGGGTCCCGTCTGTCCGTCCTTTAAGCTCGACGATCGTTTCCCCGTCTTCCAGCTCAACGGCACTCGACTGCAAGCCGTCCCCGTCGGAACGGCCGTGCTTGCTGCAAGTAAGCTGCCTCCCTCCCAGGAGATCATACGTACACTGCACGGCTTTGACACGACTATCGTGCTTCACGGACACACTCTTTATCCGCATGACCGGTAGCGTCCACACGGGGTCCTCGAACGGCGTCCCCTTACACATCCCGACCCCCGTGCTCCTCAGCACGGGGGACAGGTAATAAACCCCGAGGGACGTCAACGTGACGTCACTGTGTCCCAGGAAGCTAACGATGTAGCCTTCCACACCAAACCCGACCTCCCCGGTTTTACCGTAAGGGCCGTGCGTCTTCTCCTCACCCTTTTCGGTTTTTGTGGTAAAGGAGACCTGGCCTACACGCAGCCCGCTCAATTTTCCTTCGACTCGAACGATAGCCTCGTCGGACTCCAGCGTAAATGAGCTCTCGGTTTCCGCGCTGTCGTCGCCGCGCGTGGGAGAAGAATGGACGCTGTTGTCTGCAAGCAAGTACGTCGCCTGGATACAGTTCACGTGCTCTCCGTGACAAACGCGCACTGAACGCACTCCTACGATTGGCTGGCCCGTTTTCTCGTTGTCATCCCACTGTATTCCCTCCGTGCCTTCTACGGGAAGGTATCTGATCAACTGTCGCGCCATTACGTGTTTAATACGCAGCATGATAAAGCTAAAAGAGTTACGTATTCAAATAAATCGCAAACGGGACTCAACTTGGGACCCTAAAACTAACGGACATTGCGCAATCGAATTTCGCGCATGTATTCAAGTGAATAAGTATACAAAGGTCCGTTCGCAGTCCAGACAGTACAAGGACGAATAATGAATACTCTTTTCAATCCTTGACATGAGCGTAGGAAGGAATTATAAAAGAGTTGCGGTCATGTCATGTTGCGTAGTACAAAGGGAGGGCAATAGTGGGGCCCAGCTGGAGGTCTGGGGTGGGGCCCAGCTGGAGGCCTGGGGTGAGGCCCAGCTGGAGGCCTGGGGTGGGGCCCAGCTGGAGGCCTGGGGTGAGGCCCAGCTGGAGGTCTGGGGTGGGGCCCAGCTGGAGGTCTGGGGCGCCGCCGCAGAATCTTTGCAATGCAAATTTTATCAGAGATACCTTAAAAACCGTAAGAGTTTTAATCAACAGCTATAAAGTGAAGTTATTGGTTGCTGTTTTTTTTTTTCCAATCTGATATTTATGTAGCACAACTTTGATGTGAATTTATTTCCACTGCTACTCTACTTACATGTAAGCTATGGATCCAATGTAATTATGTGACATGTATTTCAACTTCTCTGTGACTTTTACAAATTCGTTCCCTATCTCAATCAAACTGAGCCTGAGCTGTTTTGGTATACATATGCTCAGAATTGATGAGGTTTAGCAGGTTACATTCCCGAGGCTGTAATGGCATGCAGTAGCTGAGACTGAACTGAATTTGCTCCTCATCATCGACACAAATGTGGCACGAGCAGCTGCAAACAGTATGCGTGTAGTTCATTGTGTCGTGTCAGCACCCGCAATCGTATTCATCTAAATGTTTCAGAAAAGTGTAGCCGTCAGGGAGCCCTGCTTCAGTTCCTACGCCACTACTTAACCGCTACCACAGTGGTCTACGCCACTACCGTCATCTCGCAGGTACCCCCAGCCAATCATCCAATCCATCTCGCCCAATCATTCAACTCGTCCAAACGCAGGGGATCACTTATTACGTCTTTTACAATATTTATAATATGAAGCAATACGTAAATAACCACAGATCATCGTGGCATCATACAATGTCTTTGGTGGAGGAAAAAAAAAAAGGGTGTGGCAACGCTACAAATTAACTACACAAAGGGTGGGGAGGCGTGGCCCTGCATGGGAGGGGGACCAGGAGGGCGCTGTCCAGCAACCATGGGAGGAGCGAAAGGACTTCTGGGTAGCGGCTGACCCATCGGTGGTGGTCCCATTCCGGGGCGCACAACGTCTGCTGGGATCATGCCATGCATGTGCATTCCCATGGGGGGCATGCCGGGTCTGACGATGGGGGGCATGGGGAGATTTTGTATCGGGGGAGGCTGGGGGGAAGACATGACTCCCCCTGATGATACTGACAAGTGAACTGGTGCAGATGGTTTGGAGACCCTGTATTTGGGCAGCCGGCTTCGAATCTCCTCCTGTGCAAAATGAAATAAAACTATTGTAAATAGACTTATTTGTATTCGAACAGATAACGGATCCACAGATCCAGGGCATGTGATTTAGGTTGTGCAAATCGACAACTAACCGGAAGGTGTGATAAAATCAAACCACTAAGCTTGGCAGATGGCTACCTACACATACAAGCACAAGACACGTGTGTGTGTGTGTGTGTGTGCGTGTGTGTGTGTGTGTGTGTGCATATGGTATTTAACAAACCAGTGAGATGTCTTCCTCGGGATGCATCAGCTTGCAGCCGGGACCCGCGTCAGCCACCTTGGGCACATCCCTATTGCTCAAATCAGACGCCACAGAGGGGGGAGGGGCAACGGTGGTCGCACCCATCATCATGGACGCCGAGGAGGAGGCGGGGTCCATCATCGGAGAGGACTGGGGAGGCTGCTGCTGCTGCTGTTGTTGGTGCTGCTGGTGCTGCTGGGGCACTTGCTGGTACGCAGGGAATGTAGGTCTGGGGCCCGGAGAGGCACCGGGCGGCTGGGGTGACATTCCAGGGTGCATTGGAGGCATAAGGAGCGGACCCATGCCAGAAGGATTGGCCTGAAAAACAGCAAAAATAACACCGTGGTAACACAAGTAGCCTGCAAACAGCATATAATTATAGCAAGCACCATGCCCCACTACTACTATACCGTTGAAATAACTACAGTTACCGTAGCGACTTTTAAGGGCTTTATTTCAACAGACCCGTCATAAATTCTACCTAGTGCATCTGGATAATAATGAGACCTGCTAGTATTTCTAACAGTGTCAATAAAGTACTAGGGATGTAGCATAAAGTTTGGGTCACAGCAAGGGCCTCTGGAGATTGAAAATGTGTTTCAAGTTCAAAAAGCCAGCCACATACGTACATACATACAGTGCATAAGAGCTGAGGTTTGGGCTCAACTGTCACACACTCATGGCTCAAATATGCCTTGGGTGTTACAAGATTTTAAATAACTAAATGTTGATCCAGGGCCTCATCATCACCTTAACACCATTTGCATGCTGCATTCTGAATGAGCTGTGCTGTAATGACAAAGGCCTAGGATCACAACTCACACCCACACACACAACACTGCATACGGTAAACATTACCTGAGATGCACTGGGGAAGAGAGGCCGTGAGGGAACACCCATGCTTGGATGGGTCATGGACATACTAGAAGGGCAAACAGGGGAATAGTGAACGACACAGGCCACGCGCAAAGCATCAACATCAAAGAGCATATTGACCGAACCCCAGCAGAGCACAGCACGCATTCCTGTGTAAGACGTGGTACCCAGATACAAGTATAAGGGCCAAGTGGATAACATGGCAACACCCAGCAAAGAATTCCCCTATGAAGTGGGGTACTGCTGGATCAAGCAATGCAGTACACCCAACAACATTTGCAGCTTCGGAACCCCCACTGTCCTAACTCCTCCTCCTACTGCTCTTCTATTGTACATCATATTGAATGAGGACACCAGTGCGCTAGTATTCATCAAGAGAGGTTGGTGTCCTTTGTCACTCTAAACCATCACATCTACCCACCCACAATCGCCTCCATACACCATCACAATTACGGCTTCTGTACACAATACCTCCTCTGCTGTGAAGGGTTCCCAATTGCTAACCTTCCATAAAGCACCTGATGCCTAGCAGGCAATTGTCAATTTGCCAACACAACACCTAGGACACAGCAATCTTTTGCCCTATGACATGCTCGACACAATACACCCACTGATTCAACAGGAAAACACACAACTGCTCCCAAGTCAGCAATTCCATAGCACCTACACAACAAAGATCTTGCCACCTGCACCTTCCCACATCACACTGCACCCTCACACCTTCCCACATCACACTGCGCCCTCACACCATGCACTATTTAACAGTCTGTCGCCACAATTGGTACTACAGTTTGGCAACTTCTCAAAACGTGGTGTACACTTAAAATGCATGGCGATACATCCATCGGAATGGAGACACATTAATCACCAGACTGATAACTCTGGATTGTTTAATTTCACTTGTGAATGGGCCAACATGCAGTGTCCTAGTTCACAAACACGTTAAAAGTCACTGCACTTACCCCATGGCTGGCAAAGATGGAGGGGGCACAAGGACATGTGGGGGAAAAAAAAGAAATACAAATGAATGATGCACACACACACACACACACACACACACACACACACACACACACACACACACACACACACACACACACACACACACACACACACACACACACACACACACACACACAAGCAGAACAAATAACAAATCCTTGCAGTAGATTGATGATGTCTACAGGCCACTAATGAGCAGCAAGGCCTCTTTAGAATAATCAACCATTTGGTTAAATGGGGATGAATGCTATTACTCACACTGTTGGGGGGGGGGGGGGGGGGGGGGGGGGGGGGGGGGGAAAGAAGATTTCCACACCATTATCTCTTGCATGTTATTTATCCTGCATGTGAACTCATCATCTGCCAAGGTTCACTGCTGTTGTATTCCTCTAAAAAGGTGTGTGATTTGCAATAAATCCATTCCAAACACATATATTCCGACAAAATATCATCAAGTAACCATTGGGCCATGCAAATTTCTCCTTAAGTTGTGCTGTGTGTAGGTGCAAGCCAGCAAGTATAGATTCACTGAGCATGTGTTCCTAGATAGTATGGTCTGTGAAGTACAGCACTGAGCATGTGTTCCTAGATAGTATGGTCTGTGAAGTACAGCACTGAGCATGTGTTCCTAGATAGTATGGTCTGTGAAGTACAGCACTGAGCATGTGTTCCTAGATAGTATGGTCTGTGAAGTACAGCACTGAGCATGTGTTCCTAGATAGTATGGTCTGTGAAGTACAGCACTGAACATGTGTTCCTAGATAGTATGGTCTGTGAAGTACAGCACTGAACATGTGTTCCTAGATAGTATGGTCTGTGAAGTACAGTGCATTTCAATTTCAGGGACCAGTGGGTTACAAAATGATGTGTTACTAAAATAAGATAATCAAAATGTCTCTATTGAGAAAGTGATTTGAATGCTGGATTGGGGGTGGTACAATTGCTATCATTTCAAACTAATTATGGTCCAACATCTCAGGTCATTAGTCAAGTCATTATGGTGGGGCATTTCAGTTACTTAGTCAAGTCATTATGGTGGGGGCATTTCAGTTACTTAGTCAAGTCATTATGGTGGGGCATTTCAGTTACTTAGTCAAGTCATTATGGTGAGGCATTTCAGTTACTTAGTCAAGTCATTATGGTGGGGCATTTCAGTTACTTAGTCAAGTCATTATGGTGGGGCATTTCAGTTACTTAGTCAAGTCATTATGGTGGGGTATTTCAGTTACTTAGTCAAGTCATTATGGTGGGGCATTTCAGTAACTTAGTCATCCAGCATTTATAATTGGCAGTGTGCCACACAATAAAGAAAAATGGTCTCCAAATCACTTGAGTTGTATTGTTAATGAGATGCAATCATCGCATAAAACAAACCAGCCGACCCCCTACTACATGCACTTATCAATTAATATTTAAAACTTAGCAACTGTATGTGCTATAAATAGCAAACAAACTAGTTGTTAACTAGTAAAACACAGAGCAACATTATCTAATGGGTCAATGACTGCAACAAGTGACCTCAACCAACTTTTGAAATGTTCAAAGAGTTGCTAATGTCTGCACTTTTCGTGCCTCGACCACAGGGCTGCAGTGAATTCTAAACCGGATTTAAATGGTATGTACCAACTCTGCATTTGGTTTCTGAACGTTTGCATTCATCTCATACGTATGGTTACTAGCCAGTGTCCGAGTCAGGGATTTACCAACCCATGAATTTAGGGCTACCCCTACTTGTGATATTTGCACCTCCCAGTACTATTCGAATTAGGCTTGTTTGGTTGTGGAGAAGATTCATAGAGATGCTACCATGATTTAGACCTCGACCTTGGCTCTCATCTCATTGTACACTTTTGACCTTGCTCAGCAACGAATGGATTTACAGTACATGCATGTAGAGACGCTGCTAGTCTCGCAAGCCTTGCGCACATACTTAAAAAAAAAAAAAAGGACTGGGGACAGGGAGAGGTGAGACCCCATATCCTGCTGTCCCCTTGTTAAAGTACATCTGACTAAGATTAAGCGAGACTAAGATTTTGCTAATCGCACAGTAATTTTTTTAACTGC
Organism: Ephydatia muelleri; assembly: GCA_013339895.1. NCBI lineage: Eukaryota > Metazoa > Porifera > Demospongiae > Spongillida > Spongillidae > Ephydatia > Ephydatia muelleri. The sequence continues at coordinate 3,256,206 of JABACO010000020.1, read as the reverse complement.
TCACTGGTGAGTAGTCTTTTAGTCATAAAACTGAACACCTTGATGAAAAAATAGGTTACACTGTGTATCAGGAAGGACTGTGTGTATCAGGAATGGAGACTATTATTGTATCAGGAATGGAGACTATTATGTGTATCAGGAATGGAGACTATTATGTGTATCAGGAATGGAGACTATTATGTGTATCAGGAATGGAGACTATTATGTGTATCAGGAATGGAGACTATTATGTGTATCAGGAATGGAGACTATTATGTGTATCAGGAATGGAGACTATTATGTGTATCAGGAATGGAGACTATTATGTGTATCAGGAATGGAGACTATTATGTGTATCAGGAATGGAGACTATTGCAGACATTTATTCTCATTGATAGCATTCAAACTCTCTATTGTTGGTACCACGTGTTAATTAACTTTAAATTAAATCCAAAGTATTATACATTTGTTAAAGGACTAAATTCCAAAACATTAAATTTAGTGATAGGGGGTGCATTGCAATTTTCAATTAAATTTTTCATGACGGAGAAACAAACCTCAATAATCAAGCACATTTGTTCATTATAAAACTTATTGGAAGACAGAGGTATGAAATTCTGCATTATTCTCTTATTGCTTACCTATTCTAATTATAATGATGTTTATTAAAACTAGTTATGACTATTTTAGGATCTTGAATATACGGGTCTTGCTTTTAAATTACAAAGAACCCTGTATAAGTTAATTTAGAACACTATGAAACAACTTTAAATTATGCACACTGTGCTACATGAATTGCAACAGCATGGGCTATAGCTGCAAGAGATTGAATTACCATTATTGTGGTTAAAAGATGCGCTCACAGTTCAAAATAAAAGTTAATTAATACTTGATACCAACGATAGTAAAAGAGCAATAAGAACAGACCATTACTTTGTAATGCTTCTGGTGCTCCTACATCTCAGCTGTCAACATGGAATACCTTCTGTTATAAAAACTATTATTGCTGAAGCCAGGCAATCATTTTAAACTATGCTATACTTGTACAAATTTGACCTTGAAACTTGGGACAAATCAGACAAACTGAGGGACCCTGTGTTACAAATCACCAAGGCCACATTGAAAATAGTCATTTAGGAATTTTTTTAGATATCATTTTTCTCTACTGTGTAACACAAAATAGTCCTACCCACCCATTCTCAGTTTCCTACCCACCCATTCCCAACTACACTCACTCATGCCAAATAAATCTCTACTAACACAAACCAGTTTACCCTGTGTGGCTATTTCAAGACTGATCAGTAACTACATTCTTTCCTCAGCAAGCATGACACATATGATCCCACTAACCTCCTGGCATCATGCCCATTCCCGGCATCATGGACATGTGGGGCATGCCCGGCATCACCATGGCGCCCATACCCGGCCCCATCCCTGCCATCACTGGGTACATCATACTGTTGAGGGCATCGGCCCTGGCCTTCTTGGCCATTGGTTCATCCGACTCCACATTTTCGGCAGAACCTGTCAAAATCGAGAGAGACAGGGTGTCAAATATAGAAAGAAACCCACTCACACACATAAATAGAAAAAAAAAAGTAATTGCACCTAAATAGAACAAATAAACATCTTGCAAATTACATAAACACAACACAAGCACGAAGGCCTCGTATTTTTTTAATCCTTCTATCAAACCATACTAGTTACTGTGATTGGGTTTCACTCACTGTGTTATATAATGCACATAATTTTGGGGGGAATGTAGATGTATCCACTGCAAAACAAAGGACAAAACAAAAAGGAGGGGAAAGGGGGAAAAAAAAAAGGGAAAAAAAAAGAAAACAGAACAAGAGAAACCGGTATCTGTCACTATGATAAACAATATCACATTCCAAAACGAATGTCACAATGAAGATGAGGCTGACCTTTTGATCTGACCTACTTTTGGCGAGACCTTTATGAACTTTAGGACTGACCTTTAACTGACACAGGGGCATGCGCAGGGCTTTGACTGAGGGTGCAGGTCCTATAACCACACCCACAAACCTTTGCTCTGAGTCAACGAAACATTCGTCAGTAGCAGCCCATGCACAACGTTCTGTGTTGCACAAATGTTGTGTTAAAAGCTGAAATTCTGAATCATAGCTCATACCTTTGAGTGTGCTTAGTTTGGAATTATTGTCTACAAACGGAATACTGTAAAAATAACAAGTACCTATAATTCTGACCGTTTTATACATAAAAATATCTACATACATGCGGCAGAGAATTATAAAATAGATGAACTTAAAAGGTCTAGCAAGTTTAATACTGCTTGCAGAGATGCCCTTGCCATTGATTTAACCAATGCTCAGCATAAAAAATTATATACTTTGTTTTGCATAAATGCAATCTGCTTTGGTATCACACATAAGTACACAAAAAGTACGTAGAACAATAGAACAGACACACACACAGACACACACACACAGACACAGACACACACAGACACACATACACACACACACACACACACACACACACACACACACACACACACACACACACACACACACACACACACACACACACACACACACACACACACACACACAGAGTCTACAAAGCAAATGTTAAACTGTCACACAAAACTGACCTTGGGCTTGCCATGACAAGTGATACCTACCTCGTATTTGCAGTTCATGTGATATCCTGTCTGCCTCTGGAATACCTTCCATACCAAATATTTCGATCTCCAAGTTGTCTCGGTTCGGCAGCGCATTCGGAACACTCGTGATCGTTTCTTTGTGCACCTGGGAGCAATGGATAGCAAGGCCTGGGGCAGTGTACAGCTTCTTGTGGCAAATGTGGCACTTGAAATGCTTTGCCTTCTGGTGGTACGTCAACACCTTTTCATCGTCAAAGTCACGGTTACAATACCTCAAAATGCGTTAAGAAAAAATTCTATATGGCGCCCACCAGACGGTTTCAAATAGTCATACGGCTGAACAGGCATTTGCATTTTAATTTATTGGCAACATTAGTCAAACTACAAAGCCGCCCAAAAGGGAAAAAAAAAAAAAAGAGAGATCAACCATAACACTCACAATCAAATACGGCAGTAAACCAAGCTTGTACTAAACTACCAGTATCGTGAACCTCTAGTTAAAAGTGGATACCAGCACCAGGGCTTGACTGCCTTCTTCTTCCTTCTTCCCATCTTTGATCGATCTTTATTAACCTTCGGCGGCCAAACGTTCAAGTACTAGATGTGCGATCTAACGGTCACGTGCGGGCTCGTGTCCCCAGACTGCACCAAATGGCGGAATAGGCGGTAACGTATGAGTATGGCAGCTGGCGGTGATGGCAAGGAACCTAAGTTAGAAAATCCTTTCAAGCTGGTAAAGGGGTTTCCATTATATGTTTTCTTTGTTTTTGCTCAGTGCTTAAAGTACCACCCAATGCATCCATGGTTTGGTTGAAAAGCTTTTGCACGCGTATACCTTTCTCAGTACCATTGTGTGACCAGTCTTTTTTTATGTTTCACTTCAACCGCCATAGGAAACTATTTCACAACTTATGAAGGCTAATTTCAAGGACAAGAAGACAAAGTGTGAGCTTCTGTAACTTAGCAAATCGATTAACTACTTAATTGCGTTCGTGAGTACATGGGAACATTTCAGATGTATCCAAAAAAATCAGTTGTCATCATATGGTGGCAATTTTCAATATGTTACAATTAAGTAACACCTACATAGAATGTCAGCATAATGATATGTACGGCTAAATAGTACTTTATATGTCAGGTGTGTAGTTTCTTTACATGATTTTGAGAGTGATTTTCATGCTATGCAACATTTATTCTTTCTTTAATAGTAGTGTGGCCTGTTTGGGATGCGCACCATTGTTTGAACTATGTGGCATAAATAGAAGCCTTGGCAAGGAGGTTATTTGGAAGCAGCAAGATGATCATATTGATTACAAGATAAAAAGAGAAATGTTAATTTCAACCAACGCTGATTAGAGACACTATCTGAAGTGGTATACTTTATTTATTTATCATTTTATTTGCAAAAGCAAATAAGTAATAGGTACAATGCATGCTGGTGTTCGCAAATGAAGGCAATGGTTTTAAAATTATATAATTCTGGTTTGAAATTAATTATTTATTTTATGTGCATTACAGTAGTTATTCAAATACTATTAATTTGATCAGATTTGTAACCGGTCAAGTAATTATATCAAACCCCTCATGAATCAACATATTCAAAGCCCTCTAGTATCAAAGTTATTCAAGATTAAGGTTAGAGCTAATTAGTGTTAATAATTATGCATAAGTAGTGCACGATATGAATGTGCAGCGGAACAGGATTGATAGTAAGTTATTAAAATTTAACTTCAAAATTAATTCAGGTTGATATTTATTAGTTAACTCCTTAAGGAATAAGACTAATTGTTCTACTTACATAATGATAATAATAATATATATTTTATTTAGTTTACAAATCCACCATTTAAAAGTTGTCATACATTTTAAAGTATTTGATCTTATGTTTACATCTATTAAAGGTAATCAGATTTTAAAACACAGTTCGTATTTGCCTAACTTCCGTACTGTATATCCATAAACTCATTTAGATTAATAATCCTATTAAACCGTTGCCTTCCTGGTGTACTACCAAAGACTAAATACAAAATGTAAGTTTACAGAATACCGTGAGACAAGTAAAAAATAAAATAAATGAGATTTTAATGAGCTAAGATCGGGAGAAGTGACACTATCTAAATGTAATGTCTTTAGACTAGACGAAGTTTGGTCAAATAGCTGATGACTAATTAGCAGCATTGATTTTGTGCATCTACGGACATATAATTTGATTGTATGAACCATATGATATTAGAATGTAATGTATTGCAGTGAACACAGACGCAATAAAATTGAGTGCAGAAGTGTTGTACATATTTGTACTTGGTGAGTCTAATTGCAGTGCCTATCCTGTACTGACATTGTAACGCTTTTGGGTGGTAAAGAAGGTGTGTACAGATCTGCAAGCCAAGCCCAGGTGAGACTGTTATTAAATTCAGGAGGCCATGCATGTGTGGTCATATACATGTATGTTTATATTTCTACATGTATATGCATGACAGGCTGAAGGTGCCGTGGAAATAGATGTTCAACACTTTGAAAAGATTCTTCCAAAACTTGTAAGGATAATAAATCTGTTTGTCTTGTTGCACTCAATGTAGCGCTCTGCATTCCTAGCTGCTGGATTTTTGAACAAGATTTGATCCAGCCAGTTTGTATTTTGCTCATGCTAATCTGTTGTTGAACAAACATTTAATTGCTTCGAGAAAATTCAGAAAGTGAATAAAAATGCCCTATGTTATGCCATCATCATCTCTTTTTGGATGGAATTTGTGCCTTTTTAATTGCATCTATTTCCTTCTGTAATGCCACGCAGTCTGCATTGCTGGCTGCCAACATGTCCAACAGAAGCTCAACTTTGTATTTCAAGAGATTATTCTCTTCTTGCAGTGCAAGGCTTTCCTTCTTTAGTCGGTTGTGTTCTTGTGATGACCCTGCTGCGCGTTGTGATCCAGCTGCAGGAAGAGAAAAAAGCGGAGTTATTCCCACGTAGTACGCAGTACCACACTTCGCTTACTGGCAGTCCACTGGCCTTCCTCGAATGACAGCTCGTGCTCTCCAAGCCTCATAACAATGGGTCCTCCGTCGAGCTTGAGGTCGCGGACGGAGTATATCGACTCGTCCAGATGCACGAGAGACGGCAGAGAGTCGGCCTTTCTCGGCTGCGGCTTTTGGGAGTGTGAAACGCGGACCGTCTAAACAGCGACATAACCGCGAGCTTTGTTTACTTGTCACTGCGGTTACTACGGCGTTTCCGTAATATTGTACTAAATTCAGTAATAGGATACCGGATAATTTTTTAGGGTCACATGTTGTCTTATGCAAATCAGTTCAGCCAGCATGTTCAGTCAAAGTGTCGTCTTGCTATGTGTGATTGTCTGCGGCCATAGCCAGATTATACCCAATCAGGTATGGGGCTACGTAAACGTGAGACCGGACGCGCACATGTTCTGGTGGCTCTACGGAAGCACAGGAACAACGCCGCGAAACGAGACTCCTCTTGTTATGTGGCTGCAGGTACGTGCGTGCAAATAGAGCTCACATCGGTGTGAGGAGACGTGCATTGCAAATAAGAGACTTGTCATCGATCGCAGAAGACGTTAAATAGTAATCATGTCCAACATGCATAGGGGGGACCAGGAGCATCGTCGACTGGTTTTGGAAACTTCGAAGAGATAGGCCCGTTGGACGTCAATCAAGCATATCGCCCTTTCACGTGGGTATGTTGTTATGAGATGAAGCCATTCGTGTGTTAAATGATAATCTAATTTACTGTTGCTAAATCATCAAAGGTGAAGGCCGCTAATGTGCTATTCGTGGACAACCCTGTCGGAACGGGCTACAGCTATGTAACGGACAACTCCGCGTACACGACCAACGTGTCCCAGATAGCGGATGACCTTCTGACCCTTTTCCAGGCATTTCTGCAGCAGCAGCCTGCGTTTCAGGTACAGTTCAGCCTAACGGACCGTGGTGGTAAGGGGTGGTACTGTTACCATCACCTGTCAAACCCACATCACTTGTGCATGGTGTGAAAAAAAAAGTATGTCGCATTAATTTTCTCTGCTATGTGATGATACTAGTGTAACATTTTCTGTTGCACTCATCTTGACATGTTGGTCCGTCTCTATGGTGGTCCCATTTGATGTATCCTTTCCACAGAATGTACCTTTCTACATATTCTCCGAGTCCTACGGAGGCAAGATGGCCGCTGCCTTTGGACTTACACTGTTCAATGTGCGTGCTCCATCTGTTATGTGCACGCTATGCGCACGTGGTAATGGCCGCTGCTGTCTCTCCCCCAGGCCATCAAGGCCGGCCAGGGTCAAGTGCATATTCAAGGGTGTTGCCCTTGGAGATTCATGGATCTCTCCAGTAGGTGTGTCCACACAACACTTCCATGTGCTCGTGATTGAGAATTGCTTTACCACTTGCTCTTAATCCTGTCAGACTCGGTGGCTACGTGGAGCTCTTACCTGTTGAGCCTTGTGAGTGTGCTGCGTCCATGCAGCAAGTATTTGCGCATGCACACACGTACGCCAACAACATATTATCACACATTTTTGTTACGCACACCACACTGGTGCATAAACAGTCACAGATCAACTACAATGGGATGGCGCAGCTCGATTCACTCACTGTGGAGATTGAGAAAGCACTTGCTAATGGAGACTACACCTTGGCAACAAATTTGTGGAGCACATCTGAAGATACGGTGGAAAGTGTGAGGATGTGTGTGTGTGTGTGTGTGTGTGTGTGTGTGTGTGTGTGTGTGTGTGTGTGTGTGTGTGTGTGTGTGTGTGTGTGTGTGAATGTCAGCTTGTATATGGGTGCCTATACATGAACTTTGTATTGGCATTGCCGTATGTAAAATGTGAGTGTTGGCATGTGTATATGTGTGTGCACATGTGTGCGTGCTTGTGTGTGAGCATGTATGTGTGCATCTGTGTGTGAGCATGTGCGGATAGTATGAGCATACACATCTGTTCATGCCTGCACTTGGTCAATTATGTAACCAGACTGGTCATCATGACATCATAGTATGATCCTCCACTGGTAAAAGTATTTCACCTGTTTCATAATGCTGTGTGTATCCATGGTAGCATAACACTGTATGTATCCATGGTAGCATAACACTGTATGTATCCATGGTAGCATAACACTGTATGTATCCATGGTAGCATAACATAAATGTTTTCCTCTTTCATATTAACGTCATCATTTTTCCCTCCATTCCCTCCCTCTCCCCTCCCTCCATTCCCCTCTCTCTCCCCCTCCCTCTCCCCCTCCTCCATTCCCCTCCCTCCATTCCCTCCCTCCATTCCCCTCGCCTCTCCCCCTCCCTCTCCCCCTCCCTCTCCCCCTCCCTCCATTCCCCTCCCTCCCTCCATCCCCCTCCCTCTCCCCCTCCTCTCCCCTCCCTCTCCCCCTCCCTCTCCCCCTCCTCTCCCCTCCCTCTCCCCTCCCTCTCTCCCCCTCCTCTAAGCTCCCCTCCTCTCCCCCTCCCTCTTCCCCCTCCCCTCCATTCCCCTCCCTCTCCCCTCCCCCTCCCTCCCCTCCCTCCATTCCCCTCCCTCCCTCCCCCTCCCTCCATTCCCCTCCCTCCATTCCCTCCCCCCTTCCCTCCCTCTCCCCCTCCCTCCATCCCCTCCCTCTCCCCCTCCCTCCTCCCCCCCTCCTCCCCTCCCCCTCCCTCCTTCCCCTCCCTCTCCCCCTCCTCCCTCTCCCCCTCCCTCTCCCCTCCCTCCCTCTCTCCCCTCCCTCCCTCCCCCTCCCTCCCTCTCCCCCTCCCTCCCTCTCCCCCTCCTCCCTCTCCCCCTCTCCCCCTCCCTCCCTCTCTCCCCCTCCCTCCCTCTCCCCCCTCCCTCCCTCTCCCCCCCTCCCTCCCTCCCTCCCCCCTCCCTCCCTTCCCCTCCCCTCTACCCCCTTCCCTCCCTCTCCCCCCTCTCCTCCATTCCCCTCCCTCCATTCCTCTCCCTCTCCCCGCCCGCATTCCTCGCCCTCCCGCTCCCACCAGTCCCCCCCTCTCCCCTCCCACCATTTCCCTCCCTCTCTTCCCTACTCCCTTCCATCACTGTCCTTTCTATCCAGCTCACCGACAATGGTAAATTTTCTACAAACGTGCTTCAGCACAATGTCCCTGATGACTCGTTGAAGAGCTTGACCCCTATGGAGAGGGCTATGCGTCGCCACCAGTCTTGGTGAACCTGGGTGACGCCCTCTCTGACCTCATGAATGGACCAATCAGAAAATACCTGGGCGACATCCCTGCGAATGTTGTGTGGGGAGGTGAGTGATGGTGTGCACTTCAGTTTTGCGTGCAAACTGTGTTTCTCTTGCTCATATATGATCGACTCTCTCTGGGGTAGGACAATCCGATCAAGTGTTTTCCAAACAGGAAGGAGACTTCATGAAAGATGTGGTGGGCACTGGTAAGATATTTTCTGTTAAGAGTCAACTGCTTTGGCCAGAAGTGTCTCTCCACAATTCCTATGCATTTTTCTCTCACCAACAACCCCCTCCCTCTTTCCACACCTGTCACCAACAACCCCCTCCCTCTTTCCACACTGTCACCAACAAACCCCTCCCTCTTTCCACACTCACCAACAACCCCCTCCCTCTTTCCACACACACCAACAACCCCCTCCCTCTTTCACACTCACCACAACCCCCTCCCTCTTTCCACACTCACCAACAACCCCCTCCCTCTTTCCACACTCACCAACAACCCCCTCCCTCTTTCCATACTCACGAACACCCCTCCCTCTTTCCACACTCACCAACAACCCCCCTCCCTCTTTCCCACACTCACCAACAACCCCCTCCCCTCTTTCCCACACGCACCAACAACCCCCTCCCTCTTTCCACACTGACACTATCTGCCTTTTCCTTCACTTCCCTCTCCTAACAGTTGGTCAGCTTCTGTCTGTTGGGGTGAATGTGACAGTGTACAGTGGAGAGCTAGACCTCATTGTTGATGTTCTAGGTACCACATCTCTTCCTGCCTCCTTCAACTACCTCATAATTTGATTGTGGTTACAGTGTGTGTGGTGTGGTGTGGTGTGTGTGTGTGTGTGTGTGTGTGTGTGTGTATGACATATATCAATCTTGTCCTTATGTTGACGTAAGTAAAGAGTATGTTTACTAAGGCCCATGGCTGTGTATTTCTGCTGAAAATAATCGAACAAATATAGCAACTCGTTATAGCTGGTGTCTGTGTACTAACTGTTACCCAATCTTTCTCTTAGGTACATTGCAGTGGATTAATAAGTTGCCATGGTCTGGACTAAAAGATTTCCTCGCTGCTGCTCGTGTGCCTCTTTACCCACCATCTGGTGAGGCCACCAAGGATACTGGAGCCTTTACCAGGCCTATCAGAACCTTCACTTCTACTGGATTCTGAATGCAGGACACATGGTGTGTGTGTGTGTGTGTGTGTGTGTGTGTGTGTGTGTGTGTGTGGTGTGTGTGCGTGCGTGTGTGCGGCGTGCGTGCGTGCGTGCGTGCGTGCGTGCGTGCGGCGTGCGTGCGTGCGTGCGTGTGTGTGTGTGTATGTGTGTGCGGCGTGTTGTTGGTGTGTTGCGGGTGTGTTACAGGTGTGTTGTGTGTGTTACAGGTGTGTTGTGTGTGTTACAGGTGTGTTGTGTGTGTGTTACAGGTGTGTTGTGTGTGTGTGTGTTACAGGTGTGTTTGTGTGTTGCGCGTGTGTGTTGCGCGTTTGTGTTACGGATGTGTTGCGCGTGTGTGTTGCGGGTGTGTTGCGCGTGTGTGTTGCGGGTGTGTTGCGCGTGTGTGTTACGGGTGTGTTGCGCGTGTGTGTTACGGATGTGTTGTGCGTGTGTGTTGCGGGTGTGTTGCGGGTGTGTTTGTGCGTGTGTGTTACGGGTGTGTTGTGCGTGTGTGTTACGGGTGTGTTGTGTGTGTTGCGTGTTGTGTGTGTTGCGTGTTGTGGGCGTGTTGCGTGTGTGTTGCATGTGTGTTGCGTGTGTTACGTGTGTGTTGCGTGTGTGTTACGTGTGTGTTACGTGTGTGTTGCATGTGTGTTACGTGTGGTGTTGCATGTGTGTTACGTGTGTGTTACGTATGTGTTACGTGTGTGTTACGTGTGTGTTACGTGTGTGTTACGTGTGTGTTGCATGTGTGTTACGTGTGTGTTTGCATGTGTGTTACGTGTGGTGTTGCGTGGGTGTGTTGTTGCGTGTGTGTTGTGTGTGTGTTGCATGTTGTGTGTGTTGGGTGTGTTGTGTGTGGTGTTACGGGTGTGTTGTGTGTGTTGCGTGTTGTGGGCGTGTTGCGTTGTGTTGCATGTGTGTTACGTGTGTGTTGCGTGTGTGTTACATGTGTGTTGCGTGGGTGTGTTGTGTTGTGCGTGTTGCATGTTGTGTGTGTTGTGTGTGTGTTATGGGTGTGTTGTGTGTGTGTTACGGGTGTGTTGTGTGTGTGTTACGGGTGTGTTGTGTGTGTGTTACGGGTGTGTGTTGCGATGTGCATGGTATGTATACCTGCCCTGATGTTGATTCTTGTATCAAGTGGCTATTTACCTATTACTTGCAGGTGCCTTCAGATGCAGCCGAAATGGCCTTCACCATGTTGAAGAGAATTATCAATGTCTAAGTGTTTTGTGTAATTTTGACTCCACCTACTTCCCCCCCAAATATATTTACTTATCGGGTCAATGTGGAGAGTCTCTTACCCCTACCTGCTGGTTTGGGCGACTTTACTAGCGTTCTATTCATCGAGGCACGTTACCGTAGCTGTGCCGAGTGAGTCCACGGTTGCCGGTGAGTAAGCATGCGCCTGGCGTTCACGCGCCCGCTGATCAGACCATAGTGCAGCTTGTGGTTGTCCGCAACAACTGAAAGCCTACGTATACGCTTACTCCGTCTCAAAGAGATGAGTTCATAAATAGTTATGCCTGACCAGTGTAGGCGCCTATATCACGTGCCCGCGAACTAGCTGTTCGAAAAATGTATTTAGACAAGTGTATCATTGTCAAACCGATAGCATGCACATTTCGTTGCATAATGTACAAGTGCTAGATCAATGATATGACGTCCTTCACTATTTCTGTCACACACCAACACGCACAGAGGGAAACTGCAGCGTATTGCACCACGTGTTCATCCAGAACGGAACCCACGGCATCGTCGTAGCAATCGCCGCCGGCACCACAGCAGGTCGCAACAGCAACGCCGCTTCCAGGGCGGTCCCGGGGGTCCAACTCCCCGCCGAGTGCGGTCCCCCGACCTACGCGCAATGCAACACAACGGTCGTCTACTACTACCCAGGAGACGGTAACTTAACCCTCCTCATCCCGGTAGTGGGCGGGGTGCTTATTCTTACCTACTACTACGACCCTGGAGCAGGCTGGAGTCCCACCCCTACAGAGCCCTGCGTCCTCAAAGTGCTTGGGTAACTGTAACCCCATCGCCGTTGGGCACATCCAAGACTCCACGCTGTCCGTACTTTGTCTCGACTTGTCCCCATCGGGTAGCCATTTTGGTACCCTGCTGCTGACGCTGGATCCCACTGATGCCTGCCAGTCGTCACTCTCGCAGAGATCGGAACGTACAATCTCGATTGGTTGCCCTCGCTGTCCAATCCCGTCCTCGTCCAGGTGTTGGCCAACTGGCCCGCAGCTCTCTGTGGTGACCGCAGTCGTGGTGTTTGCTGACGGGAATGGTGTCTACATGGCTTCCATGAGCCAGACTGCTCCACAACCGTTCCTGAGGTCTCTCTTTCGGGCGAAACATGCCGACGACCGGACCCCTCTCTGGAATACTAACGGGGAGGATACGTTTTCTGCTCAGGTGCTCTGCGGGGGGAGGCTCTGACCTTTGACCCCTGCCACCAGCGCTGCCGCACGTCACCAATCACTCCCTCTCCTGTTCCGTACCCCGTGTTCTGCCTCCGGAGTGGTGGCATGGATGTACCCCTGCAAACAATTCCATTGTTGTCCGCTTTGAGAATGGAACCGTGACTCAGCCCATCGTTCTGGGGCAGCGTGTCAGAAGCCATTGTGTCAACGCCAAAGATCCTCAATTTGTTTATCGTCATGGCCAACGGTTTCAGTGTACGTGGTCAGGATTCAAGATGGCCACGTGACCACATTGGGCACGTCTGTATGCTCCATGCCTCCCTCCTCCCCAGCCCTCTGCTCCGGACTGGACTTCACAGAGCACGAAGGGTCCTTCTTTGTGGGTTTTTTTGATGGCTTGACGTACAAGATGGCCAACCTCAGCTGTCCTGGCGAGGCCCCTGCAGTGGTGGGTGTGGCTTTCAGACCAGATCTTTCCACCTCCTTTGTCGGCCCTGATGAGCAGAGGTGCCTGTGTTTCCCACAGGCACCCACCCTCCCTCCATCACCATCTTCATCGCTATCAGCAGTGATTATTGGTGCCACGTCAGCCTCAGCTATAGGAGTAGCAGCAGGAGTAGTAATATTGATTGTGGTTTTAAGGTACATATTATGGTGGTGTGTGTGTGTGTGTGGGTGTGTTGTGTGGTGTGGGTGTTGTGTGTGTGTGCGTGCGTGCGTGCGTGTGTGTGTTGCGTGTGGTGTGTGTGTGGTTGTGTGTGTGTGTGCGTGTGTGTGTGTGTATGTGTGTGTATGTGTGTGTTATGTACATGTATGTTATGCATGCCCTGTGTGTGTATGTGTGTGTATGTGGGATGTGTGCATGGCGTGTGTGTATGTGGGATGTGTGCATGGTGTGTGTATATGTGGGATGTGTGTGCATGGCTTGTAGAGTAGTTGTATTCCATGATGACCCTATTCATGTAACTTTCAGGAAGAAATGCAAGGCCCAGTATGATTCTCTTCCGTAAGTATTAAAGCAAGTTAGCTGTCCACATACTGTATTGACAGATTTCTCTACCTTGCTTCTCCTCCACCCTCCTTTCTCCCACACCTCACATACTTTCCCACCCGACTCATTTATTCCTCTCTCCCCTCTCTTTGTAATCCTCTCTCCCCCTCTCTTTGTCATCCCGCACATTACACTCTGCATGATTGCTCTGAACGTCTTTGTTCTCAGAACTCAGCCAGAGGGCAATGAAGAACCACAACAAGAAACGGAAGAGTGTTCCAACAGGAACGGCGCAACGGACTTGGAGAATCATCGAGTAAATGCACCAGCCTTTCCTGAGTCCAGGGAGCAGCATAACCATTCTGCCCTGGCCATGTCAAATGACCCCCTTCTTCCAAACACGAGCACCAACCATGACTTCGCCTGACATGAACTGTTTTTTTTGTACCTTTATACTTTTGTATTTTGTGAACTAATGCAGGCTCATAAATGTCTTGATGTGTGAAATGAATAGGTATGTTTAGGAAATTTAATATGGCGCCGAAGGCGCCCTCGTCCAGTGGTCGTGCAGTGGTCGTTGACTGCTGCCAAAACATTGCTAAAAAAATTTAGTGTAAGACGGGTGCTTTTTGACACCGGATTCGGATTCCGGGTGCAAATTGACCTGGTCAGTCGCGCCACCCTAAATATATCCTAACAGCGTCAATGCCGAGTTTTATATGCTGCCTATGTGTCGCTATTAGTAATATGCGCGCACTATTCGTGGTGGATTG
>JABACO010000020.1:3102152-3241920 GCA_013339895.1 Ephydatia muelleri | reverse complement strand
GCATGTACATGATAAATGTACCAATTGTACAGTTTTATCAACCACAGCATGTTTATAAACGGTGGTTCAAGTCATGCAGAGAGTCATGTCTTGAGATGTTTACCTGCCCCGCCCCCGATATATTTACATGTATGAACATCGAATATCACAATACTATTTGTTACAAACACAACTTGGTAATCCAGGTGCATGTCGAACAGATCCTCACGATCACTTGTGCGAAGCGCGGGTGCAAACATCAGCCCTTTTCCAATTCAAGTCAATTGACAGCCATACTGTTCGAGCAAATATGCACGTCATAAAAAAGGCGTGTGTACAAACTAAACGTCTGTTACTGGAGGAAAAGCTGGGAATGAGGAGGAACGAAGGAAGAGTGTGAAAATTTCTTCTTGATGTCCGATACTGCTAATAAAGTACCAAGCATTCATGAGAGACATCAGGAACTGTGGAACACTGCGACTCACGTGAAGGGTAACGCCCACTTCCGTCCGGCCACGCCTTTCTCAGGGGCGGTCACAGCACATAGACTTGTCCAAAGTGATATCAAGTGTACAAGACATAGGTCAACATACTTGGATTGTATTAACAATTCTTTGTTGAAGACTGTGGCTCATGTGACGGCAACACCCATATCTGAACACGCTATTGGTGTATGAAATATCAGATGGATCAATATAACGAGAACAATTTTGTGTTGAAGACTATGCAAGGGATTATGGGTGGGTTGTGGGTGTGTACATGTGTGTGCTGTGTGTGCCATTATTTATTCAGTATTCTCATCGCGATCAAAACTACATCTTACAGCCTAATCTCTCCAAATATGCCGTCTTTATGAACACCCTGTTGTGTAGAGGTGAGTACAGATGTGGAGTGCCTAGGGATTGTGGGTGTGTACATGTGTGGAGTGCCTAGAGATTGTGGGTGTGTACATGTGTGGATGGTGGGTGTGTAGTTGTGTGGAGTGCATAGGGATTGTGGGTGTGTACATGTGTGGAGTGCCTAGGGATTGTGGGTGTGTACATGTGTGGATGGTGGGTGTGCAGTTGTGTGGAGTGCATAGGGAGGGTGTGTACATGTGTGGAGTGCCTAGGGATTGTGGGTGTGTACATGTGTGGGTTGTGGGTGTGTACATGTGTGGAGTGCTGTGCCTAGGGATTGTGGGGTGTGTAGATGGTGTGGAGTGCCTAGGGATTGTGGGTGTGTATACCTGTGTGGGGTTGTGGGTATGTACATGTGTGAAGTGCTGTGCCTAGAGATTGTGGGTGTGTAGATGTGTGGAGTGTATAGGGATTGTGGGTATGTACATGTGTGGAGTGCATAGGGATTGTGGGTATGTACATGTGTGGAGTGCCTAGGGATTGTGAGTGCGTACATGTGCGGTGTCTAGGGATTGTGGGTTTGTAGATGTGTGGAGTGCCTAGGATTGTGGGTGTGTAGATGTGTGGAGTGCCTAGGGATTGTGGGTGTGTACATGTGTGGTGTGCATAGGGATTGTGGGTGTGTACATGTGTGGAGTGAATAGGGATTGTGGGTGTGTACATACATGTGTGGAGGGTATAGGGATTGTGGGTGTGTACATGTGTGGAGTGTATAGGGATTGTGGGTGTGTACATGTGTGGAGTGTTAGGGATTGTGGGTGGGTACATGTGTGGAGTGTATAGGGATTGTGGGTGTGTACATGTGTGGAGTGCCTAGGGATTGCAGGTGTGTACATGTGTGGAGGGTATATGGGGATTCTGGGTGTGTGCATGTGTGAAGTGTCTAGGGATTGTGGGGTGTGTACATGTGTGAAGTGTCTAGGGATTGTGGGTGTGTACATGTGTGGAGTGCATAGGGATTGTGGGTGTGTACATGTGTGGAGTGAATAGGGATTGTGGGTGTGTACATACATGTGTGGAGGGTATAGGGATTGTGGGTGTGTACATGTGTGGAGTGTATAGGGATTGTGGGTGTGTACATGTGTGGAGTGTTAGGGATTGTGGGTGGGTACATGTGTGGAGTGTATAGGGATTGTGGGGTGTGTACATGTGTGGAGTGCCTAGGGATTGCAGGTGTGTACATGTGTGGAGGGTATATGGGGATTCTGGGTGTGTGCATGTGTGAAGTGCCTAGGGATTGTGGGTGTGTACATGTGGTGAAGTGTCCTAGGGATTGTGGGTGTGTACATGTGTGGAGTGCATAGGGATTGTGGGTGTGTACATGTGTGGAGTGTATAGGGATTGTGGGTGTGTACATGTGTGGAGTGTATAGGGATTGTGGGTGTGTACATGTGTGGAGTGCCTAGGGATTGCAGGTGTGTACATGTGTGGAGGGTATATGGGGATTCTGGGTGTGTGCATGTGTGAAGTGTCTAGGGATTGTGGGTTGTACATGTGTAAAGTGTCTAGGGATTGTGGGTGTGTACATGTGTAGAGTGCATAGGGATTGTGGGTGTGTACATGTGTGGAGTGAATAGGGATTGTGGGTGTGTACATACATGTGTGGAGGGTATAGGGATTGTGGGTGTGTACATGTGTGGAGTGTATAGGGATTGTGGGTGTGTAGTTGTGTGGAGTGCCTAGGGATTGTGGGTGTGTACATGTGTGAAGTGTCGGGATTGCGGGTGTGTACATGTGTGGAGTGCCTAGGATTGTGAGTGTGTACATGTACATGTGTGGAGTGCATAGGGATTGTGGGTGTGTACATGTGTGGAGTGCCAAGGGATTGTGGGTGTGTAGATGTGTGGAGTGCCTAGGGATTGTGGGTGTGTACATGGGTGGGTTTGTGGGTGTGTACATGTGTGGAGTGCCTAGGGATTGTGGGTATGTACATGTGTGGAGTGTATAGGGATTGTGTGTGGAGTGCCTAGGGATTGTGGGTGTGTACATGTGTGGAGTGCATAGGGATTGTGGGTGTGTAGATGTGTGGAGTGCCTAAGGATTGTGGGTGTGTACATGTGTGGAGTGCATAGGGATTGTGGGTGTGTACATGTGTGGAGTGTATAGGGATTGTGGGTGTGTACATAAGTGGGTTATGGGTATGTACATGTGTGGAGTGCATAGGGATTGTGGGTATGTAGATGTGTGGAGTGCCTAGGGATTGTGGGTGTGTAGATGTGAGATGTGTGGGTTGTGGGTGTGTACATGTGTGGAGTGCATAGGGATTGTGGGTGTGTACATGTGTGGAGTGCCTAGGGATTGTGGGTGTGTTGCAGTGGAAGTAGCTAATCCCTAGGCACTCCACTCACATACAAACCCACAATCCCTATGCACTTCACACATGTACATACCCACAACCCACACAGGTATACACACCCACAATCCCTTGGCACTCCACACATGTACACACCCACAATCCCTAGGCACTCCACACTTGTACAAACCCACAATCCCTAGGCACTCCACACATGTACATCACAGCTGATCAATTGAACGGGTACGCTTACGCTCAACTATGCTAAATTAGTGAGTGCGTATGCTTGATAGAGTGCGTAGGATGATAACATACCTTCAAGGCTTCAACGACCTCAAGTACCGTTACGGTGGTGAAGTGTGCAAAGTGAGTAGACGTGTAGATGTACTACTAACATGTTCAAAATATGTAGATCTTTGCACGTATTCCCCGCAGTGGTGAGTCTTGCCGCGGCCACTCATTATATTTGAATTCGGAATAGATGACTTGTATCACGTGACCCTGAAGTAAAATTATAACTATGCAGTGCGGACGCGCGGTACCGTACGGTAGTGTTCGTCGATTACCGTTCGAAAATACACGGGTAACGTCACTAAACGTCTCCGTGAAATTTACGTGGAAGTCCGTCGTGATTGAAAGAGACGGGGCACCGTTGCAATCCGTCTCCGGACAGCGGTTTCGCTGTGAGAGTACGTAGCGCGTAACCCGTTTGATTATTAACGCACATGTACTATAGTGCGAGTGTATTTAAATTGCCGTGCCCACTGTGCGTGCAGTGCCGGGTCCCCAGACTGAGTGTCGATTACATCAACAATGTTTCCTTTTACCGATCAACCCGTTATATTAGTAAGCCTTTATACAGGCGGGAAAAGCGAGGTCAAGTAAAAAGCGGTAATCGATTTCCTATCGATTTTTGCGTATGAAGGAAACGAATATCGATTAATCGCGACTAAGAAAAACAGAATCGGTTTTTTCGACTAAAGAAAATGATGAAATCGGTAACCTGCTATTCTACTAAATGCATAGTCGACCGAATAGGTAATCGCGAATAATCGATTAACCTGTAAAACCTGGAAATCGGTTACACACCCTACTGTTGAGCATCCTTCCGTAAGCTCAGAGCTTCTTTAACTTTTACTGTGTGAGGGCAACCTTTTAAATATTAAAGACGTTGCATAACGTGTAGGTTGTGGTTTGGCCATTCAAACTTGATTAGTTGTTTATCGGGCAAACTTATAATAAAATGGGGTCGGTAGGTAGGGGGGAAAAAATAAATAAATAACACATGAATATAATTACACACCGTACGCTACAAATGAGTAGTTGGGCGTAGCCCGACCTTGGCGTATTGGCGGAAGGTCGGGCATCAAGCTATATGTGATAATAGCCCGATAATAGGGGCCCACATACGCTATCAGATGGGTACAAATCCAAGTATAGGCTTGATACCCGACCTTCCGCCAATACGCGCTACGCCCAACTAACAAATAAATTCGTTGCCTTTAAGTCTTGACAACGTTGTTGGGACCAGGCGCGTATCCAGAAATTGGTAGAGGGGGGGTGCTGAAGGGATAGCGCACTTCGCGCGCGCGAAATTTTTTGCAACCACGCCCACTCAGCAGTATAGTTTAATTATAACAGAAATACATGTACTACGAGCAAGAATGTCTGCAATCGCCAAGGATGGCGCCGAGCGCACACACTAATAGGGATGTTATGGACCTCATGATGCATGTATTGCGCTTTAGCACACCGCTGAGTATGTTGTGAATACCGATAAGCGCTCTGGCATTTGCCAGCAATGCAGCTTTAATACTGTGGATAAAATCTGCTGATGGAAGATCTGTAAACCTTTGAAACTGTATCCATGCCAATTAAGGATAATTTTAGAGCAACCGAAAAAAATGTCTCGTGTTTAAACGAGCGCATCTTCGTATTCGTTAACGCTTCCGACATCCTGTTTAGCATTTCAGGAAAGAACTGGTACTCCAACAGGATTTTAAAGAACGGCACGCAGCTGCGTTCATGATTACGAAGATAATTACGTTTTTAAAAGTAAAACACGAGACATTTTTTTCCCGGTGGGGGAGAGGGGTAATCTTGTATAGTAATAGAAGTAGATTGAATTACATTACCGCACTAAGCGTATCTATGATCTAGCTCGCTACGAAGGGAGATTACGAGCGTATACTCACTATTTGAGCTAATTTCATTTAATTATATTCATTTTTGTGTCGGAGGGGGGTGCCTTAGCCCCCTGAGCCCCCCCCCCCCCCCCCCCCCCCCCCCTAAATACGCCATTGGGGACGGCCGACTTTGTGCGTTTTGCCTTCTGATTGGCACAGAAAACATAGGGGACGGACAAGTGCATACTGCCTTTGCAGCTCCGCTAGGCCTTCTGTTACAAAACCTTCTGCCATAACCGCAGTAGAAGCAAGATCGTGACCTCAGCAACTGTTTCGCTACCTAAATTGACTTCCAGCCTTTCCATCAGGGCACCAAAGTTTTCATCCGTGTCGCATTTGATGATGCTTCTCCTGCTATTAAAATGTACCACCTCTATAAACTGCTACGCTCGGCCATGTAAATTTACCATCCCTGATCTAATTTTCCGTATATTTTTTGAAATGGTTTTTTTTTTTGCAAAGCAATTTTTTTTGGGTCGGTCGGGCCCGAGAAACAACTAATCGAGTTTGAATGCATGGTCTTTGTATTTAATATATGTATTGATTTACAATAATGAATAATGAATAATGAACCGCCCGCCCGCATGCCTCGTATGTTCTATTGAAATGGGAAACAAGGAATTCTATTGGAGTGGCCTTATGGTAAGTTGTTGGACGCTAATATTGTATGGTGCCGCATTTATGCGCCTACGGCCGGTAATCGGATTATAAACGCGCTGACTCCAGGTCGATCCATACAGCGTATCCATTCTGCCTCGATACTAACTACCCTTAATCCTATTCGTCATCATACTATGACCTGAAGGCATGCAGGAAATGTCGTCGTTCGCGATCGTACTCAATAATTGCAATTATAATTATATTTTTAAATGAACTAACATACAGCCCCTCCCCCCCCCCCCCCCCCCCCCCTCCGGTTCTGACGCCACATGTACCTCTTATATTTGACACGCACGAACTTTTACACAGTAACTGCGCATGCAACGAAATATTAACGTTTTTAAATATATTCATTGACAAGCAACCCACAACGGCAAGTAATCGTCTTCGCATAGTTATAAATACGGTCAGGTCAGTATGTGATTTGAGGTCCGTTGGGCTAGGGTTATCATAGGGTGATCTTTGTATGCGAAGGTTGCTAAGGTGATCTTCTCATGCGAACCACCCACACACCCTACTCGTCATTTGACCTCATCTTTATTTTGACTTGTTATATTTTTTTAATTTATTGGTCGCCACATACACATGATGCTGGATGCGTACAAAACGAACACACACACGCGTAACACACACACACACGCGTAACACACACACACACACGCGTAACACACACACACACACACACACACACACACAACACACAGACGGACGGACGGACAGACACCCATTAGATTGTGTGAACTTACGGTATATATTTAAAATGGCGTACACAAACCTCATTATGAAACCATCAACTTTGGAGGTGTTTTATGCAAAAATCAGTGAAGCAAAATAAAAACCATAACATGAATGGTGTCCTATACCCCTTTAACTCAGGCATTGACACTTGTGTTTCATAGTCCATAATATCCTATGTGACTTGTTTACTACATTACTCTGTATACTTGTATTAATAATTAGCCCTCAAGGTTAATTCCGTTTATTGGCTACAAGGTGTGAATAATTTAACCACAAATGTATACATAGTAATCCCTCTTGGCTCACCAAAGTGTTGATAAGCACATTCTATGGCACATGAATTCAATCAAACAGAACAAACATCCTAGGAGACTCGTTCATTTCTATATGCCATTTCAACGGAACCCAGTTTCGTCCCGCTGTAGAAGCTAGATATAACAGTAGAATACAACCTGCTCTTTCCTATTTTCAAACAATAAAAACTTAAAAAGTGGTCATTTCTATATGAGAGGCATAGCAATGCTTCATTTTCATGTTTTTCGATCACTGAGCGTGCACTAGTAAAGGTCATGGCATCATAATATGACCCTTACAGGTTTGTGTGTGTGTATTTAAAATCATCAGTGTAGCTATAATGGCTGCCAAGAGGGAATACTATGTATACATTTGTGGTTAAATTATTCACACCTTGTAGCCAATAAACGGAACTAACCTTGAAGGCTAATTATTAATACAAGTGTACAGAGTAATGTAGTAAACAAGTCACATAGGATATTATGGACTATGAAACACAAGTGTCAATGCCTGAGTTAAAAGGGTATAGAATTACCCAGATGCTACTACAGCATGCGCGCATAAAAGGACTTAACGAGAGGTTGATAATAGCATATTTTCTAATTGGTGGTACTCCCAATCCTCCAGATAAATTAGGTTCAAAAACTTTGCACAAAGCAAACCAGCTGTGGTGAGTACTTCTATGAATAAAATAAGTTACTACATGGTCTGTAACGGGTCTTAATTCCTATATTCGACCGCTACGCTGTAAATCTGAATAATCGAACTGCACACCACAGGATCTATGGAGCCTGCAGTGCACAAACATGTGCAAATTGAATGAGTGGCGTAGGCCTAGGATATGTGGGTGCGCAAAACCAGCTGCAGCTAAAAAAAGATACCTCTGCATGTATGCAGTGCTATTGCAACAGCCATCAGATCCACCCACCAATGTTGTGCAACACACTGCGTGACATAGTATCGTATGCAGTAATATGCAGAGTTTGCCCACGCCATGGTATGCAGATACATATCCAGACATGCACGTGTGCGGACCAATATACATACTCGTACCTAGATATAGGGTGTGTAACCGGTTATCAGGTTATTCGGGTTATTCGGATATTCGCAAAAACCTATCCGTTCGAATAGCAACGAAGCATTACTCGGAAAAATCGATTAGTGAATTTTATCTATTCGAAATAACCGGTTTTTGTTTCTCCATTCGGAGGTACTTAGGTATTCGTCGCCAGCATCGACAATTCGCCCATTATTCGAA
Source organism: Ephydatia muelleri (assembly GCA_013339895.1). Classification (NCBI taxonomy): domain Eukaryota; kingdom Metazoa; phylum Porifera; class Demospongiae; order Spongillida; family Spongillidae; genus Ephydatia; species Ephydatia muelleri. The sequence continues at coordinate 3,233,613 of JABACO010000020.1, read as the reverse complement.
TACCTTTTTATACCGATATCCGGATATGATTTTCAATAGAGTATTTCATAATTAGAGCTATATATATAACTACGTCACTGTTGTTTTTACTATTTATACATACATAAAGACATCGGAAGCATTCAATAATTGAGTAAATAGAATACAAAATATTTAATGTGCATCAATTGGGGATACAAAATATACAGCGTGTACTAGCTCAGTGCTGTTATCGTCGTCTTCAAGTAAGTAACTAAGTTCATTATATTTAGTAAATGCCACGAGTTGTGGTTATATGTATTAGCAATAAATTTATGTACCAGTACTAGTATTGCATTGTTTCATTGTGCAGTGGTACGAAGTGAACATATCTGAGTACTAGTATTGCGCTAGCGAGTGAAATAGAATGACAGACTTCTCACCCACTTCAAGTAAGTATACGCGCTCTGTTTGAGTATGTGGAGGAATTAGAGAGCATTACGCAATCGTACTAATGGTGCATTTAGCGAGAACGGGAATGGAGTGTTGTGGGATGATTGTAAATGGAGTACGTGATTGTAGGTAATGTGGGGTGAGTTTATGATTGTGATGTCTGGTCTCAGTGGTTAGGGTTGGTTTACATTACTATTGATATGCACAAGTGCATGGTTATTAAACTCTATTTGGCAAACACATGCTACTGTAGACCTTTGTGTCTCTGTGTTTTAAACTGACATGCATAGCTCTAGTTTGGGTGCAAGACCAGGTGGATTTCTGTGCAGACATAAATTATCTTCTCAGTGTGCACTCCACAAGCACCATAACCTGAATAACCTAGGTATTCGGGAGGAAATTTGGGAAAACCTATTCGGAAAAATCGATTTTGTTTTTTAAACTATTCGGAAAAATCGATTTTCAGATCCACAAAAACCTGAAAAATCGATTTGTGTTTTAAAACTATTCGGAAAAATCGATTTTCATTATGCAGGGGAGGTTACACACCCTACCTAGATATGTCAATGTCCAGTGCAGTGTGCAGATGGGTATTGTTGGGGCTAAGTATCGGGTGCGTACCGCACCCATATCGCGAGCAGCAGTTTTAGCCCGTAAATTACGATAGTGCGCAATAAATAGGAATATAGGCCGTTTTAACCACACCTATGAAAACGCATTCATATGAGTGTGGCTACTATAATTACCTCGACCGAGTCGCGTACTCACAGGTAAGTTATTGGATCCCTATAATCATTGTAAACTTCTGATACCTACATCTGTGACTATTTCTAGCGGGTGTAGCCTGTAGGCCTATTTGAGCAATTAATTTTGATATCATTATCTGCGCATGCTCGGTTTTAAGTTTTGCACGTGTTGGTCATTAGTGGAGGTGACGACGCACGATCGAGCAAAGAAAACAAAAATAGGCAACTTGGTTTAGTTCCCAACGAAATAGGAGGAATGGACTACTGGGCTATCTGTGGAGACAGTACTAATGGAGCCGTTCCCAACCTCAGAGAAATTGGATTGTTGATTTTGATCACTATATAGCTGACGAATCAGTGAGGTGCAACTGTGCAAGATAAAGAGTTTCGGACAACGCGGGTGACAGGCGGAGGTTATAAAGGCATACCAAACGGACTTAAGCAGTCTAGGCCTGGTAAGTTGTGCGTGTTTACACTGTACACTATACGGTGTTGCTTATGTCAAACCAGGACAAGTGTGTGATTCAGTAGATGCAGTTAGGCGGCGTTTCAAGTTGTCACAAAGGTTTACATGCTTACGTCATGTTTGTTCTCTTCAGCACAGTGCCGACCAATAGAACGCCATTACGCGAAGAGCATAGTACGTTGTATATGTGCATGTGGATTATGTGCGTGTGCCAATAACTTCAGGGTCAGGATATATTAAAGCGAGTACATCGAGACTGAAATGGTGGAAGTGACCAACCCCGGCAAAAGAAGAAACGCAGGTACAGAGTAGGCATGCTATGACTTTCCTTTCTGACCACAGCTCTTGAGCCGACGCCAGGGTGTACTACGGCCAAATGAAAACGTTTCGCTGCATGGCCAACCAAGGGATGACGACGATAGCATTGTAAAGCATAAGCTAGCTACCACCGCGGTCAGAGAGTAAGTAAATGCTGAGTTCTTTGTGCATAACCTCTGTAATATTTTAGCGTGTGCTTGTAAGGAAACCGTCGACAAGTGCCGCGAGAGTACTCAGTAGTAGAGGCTCGTGCTCGCCTTCCAAGAGGCCTCTGCTAGGCGGAGAGTGCCCTTCTAACTACATCAGGAAAATGTGATGGAGACTTTGATCGCCAGCTTGGAACTATATATACCTGTTTATTTTTTGACCAAGTTGTATTTCAGCTGTAATTTGATTAAAGTTTGCCGTTAAATTCTGAATTATTGCTGGCGTGGTTCAGGGTTTAAGCACTAGCCTTCAAGTATGCAGAACAGAAAATGGATTTGTCGAATACATGACGTGTACAGAGTCTGCACGCGTTCATCTGAAGTATGCAGACAGGTGATGACGAATATACTGAATCCATATGCAGACCGCGATATCATACGTATAAGCGAAGTGTTCGTTCTGAGACGTATACATGGCGCCGCATTCGTGACGTATGAAAAACTGCCCACGTGTCGAGTGCAGACGAGTATCGATTAGTATGGGTGCAATATACAAGGCTGCATACGGTACACTGTCGCGCCGTGACAGGTTACCACCTCACTGTTACAACAGCTGCCCTACACAAGAAACAAACCTTATAAATGTGGTCTGAAACCTTTATGACTGCATGGTACATGTACTGGTATGAAGGGAAATCCCCTTGCATGCGATAATTATAAGGGTATATACCTCCAAAGGCACAATGGCCCCTAGCTGAGATATCTGGCAACACTCTAGCCCAAGTTGTAGCATGGCCAGAAATTGCATGCCTTCATTACTAATTCCTGACGCATTATGACCGTTTCATTACCGTGCACGCGTCCATTGAAATGTATGGCCGGAGGACGACACTCTTTTGATCACTGTAGTAACGTATTGACGACAAAAATTGAAAGAACAAATATTGCTTACTATCCCTTTCGTTGTCACAAAAACATGTCTCACGAGGATCCTCCCATATTAATCTGTACCCTCAGTATAGCGGAAGTCCAAAATGTTTTAATGACAAGCAAAATGCACCGACGTTTACCAACTGCTTTCTCTTAGCACCTGTCCTGTTACTACGTGAAACCTGGTGATTATAGAAGCCTAGAAAAAGGGTTTCTTTCCAAGGTAGGCGTTGCTATGGAACAAATTAGCCATGTTGCTAGGTTGGGTGGGGTACGATGTTGGGTGATGGTGTGAGTGGAGGGTGGGGTATGATGTTGGGTGATGGTGGGTGGGGTATGATGGTGGGTGGGTGGGTGGAGGATGTGGTATGATGTTGGGTGACGGTGGGTGAGTGGAGGGTGGGTGGAGAATGTGGTATGTTGGTTGATGATGGGTGAGTGGAGAATGTGGTGATGGTGGGTGGGTGGAGGTGATGGTAAAGGAGAGAGGTACAACTTGGTACTATGGGTATGGTGATATGTTGGAGGTACAGTGGTGATGTATGGTACAGGTGAGTAGGAGTGCAGTGGTGAATATGGTGGTAGAGAGTGCAGTGGTGATAGAGGTTTGCTAGTGGTGATCCCACCCACCTACACAACTTATGTGGTTGGATTTAAGGTGGTGTGTTAGAGTATTGAGTGATTGTGTTGTGTAATTATTGACCGATTGTATTTTAGTGATGGAGGGTGAGGGTGGGTGGAGATACAGTGGTGATGGAGGTACAGTGGTGATGGAGGGAAGGTGGAGAGTGCAGGATGGGTGGAGGGTAAAGTGGTGATAGAGGATTTGTGGAGGTACAGTGCTGATGGAGGGTGGGTGGAGGGTAGGTGGGAGTGCAGTGGTGAAGTGTTAGATGTTGTAGGTGTGAGTCAAGTGTTAGATGTTGTAGGTGTGACTCAATTGTTGGATGGTTGGAGGTGGTCTGAATGAGCGTTGGTGGTTGGGATGAGTGCACTTTGTCAGAGGGTTGTTGTGTAGAAGAAATGGGAGTGGCTTGGGTGATGTGTGTGTGAATGGAACAGTGAGTGATAATTTTACGTGGTGTGTGGACGTGGATGTGTGAAGATGGAAGTAGTCTTGAGTGTGTATGGGCTTTTGGGATCAGTATACATCTATGGAGCTGGTTGTGCATGTATGTATGTGTGTGATAATGGAAGTTGGTGTGTGTGTAGTATGTTTATAGTGTATGTGGATGTGAGTAGAGGTGGTCTGCGTGGCTGCTGGGTAAATGGTAGTGTCTGGACTTTGGGATGAGTGCAGTTGTGTGTGATAAGCATGTAGTAGGTGTGCAATGATGGGAGGTGGTGTTTTGAAGTTTTGATGATTTTTATGTAGGAGGTTATATGTGTATGAATATATGTGGGATGGATAGTGTGATTGTTGTAGATAGTATATATAAGTGGTGGTGTACCAGTTGGCTGAATTTGAGCATCATGAACCTCTATCTCTACCTGTAGGAGTTCTAGCTTGAGCCCACTTACAAGTATTACACCTTCCAGGTGGCATGGCTCAATGCTGTTGCCATCACTCAGCATCGGTGAAGTCATCCAGGGCTGTTCACCACTCCAGCTTCATCCGCTTTGTCATGCTAATTCAATTCATTGTGTGTTTATGTTGTTTTAGCGCACGTTTCTCATGCTTTCCTTGTCTACACTATCGACCCTGCCTATGACTTTTTAACCGTAATTTTCTAGAACTTTTATAATGCAAAATAAGCCGCCATCGTTGTCATTTCCAACAGCTGGACAACTAGGTTGTAGTATTATGTGTCGAAGGTAAGCGTTGAACGCACGCGGTGGTTATGGTAAGTTGTTGGACGCTAATATTGTATGGTGCCGCATTTATGCGCCTACGGCCGGTAATCGGATAATAAATTCACTGTGCTACAAACGTGTTTTACGCCAGCGTATATTCTAATGTATAGCACCAATTTACGCTAGTTATACACCTATCGTATATTAATAGAATCTCTGGCGTAAAACTAGTGTATAGGAACAGTATACACTTCAGTTATACGCTGAGTGTATACTTATATCTTTGGCACTTTAGTATACTATTTGCGTAATCTTCTCGCTTATGGAGTGAATTATAAGGTCATACCTGCTGGGGGCCGGGATTCATCGCAGCTATACAATAACACCTGCCTACGGCGCTAATATTATGATCCTGCAGCAGCTGCCAAGAGTTGCGCGTCATATCACGTGACGTACGTATATGGGGCTCAATGCGGTTCAACGATAGATATGCATTCGGATGTGTTTAATCGATTATACGCTGAAGACGCAGATTTACGTTCAATAATTATTACGCTACTCATTTGGAATGCCTAGATCGGCCCTCAATCCTGCATGGACCATCTGCTTTCAGTGCTTTGGAGTCAGCCTCTCTTTGACTACCCGGTATTGGTTCACGTACAACCTGACTCCATACTTGCGCAGCCATATCCCCAAGACAGTCCCGAACTTCGTTATGTTGTTGGATGACAAGACCACCTGTCTTACAGTCTAATGCATGTTGCAGCGTGAAATTTGCACTACGTCAGGTAAACAATCAAAGATCCGCGGAGTAATAAATTAAACGGAGGCTCGCTTACGTGCGCGTCATCAGGCAAATGGTCCATTGCTATGATAACATTCAAATGACAACATAAATGGATAGAGAATGGCAAAGCGCTCGCGAAGGTGTCATAAGAACTTCTGCATAAGGATGATGATGCCCTGGAGAGCTATTGTTGTGACCCTGACGAGCCTTTTATGTCAGGGAGTAATGATGAATTCAGTGACCTTGAACAGGAAGGTAGACTATTATACCTGTAAGTGCATGCAGTACATATAAAAATACATGTAGATGCACAGCATATTGCTGAACGCAAAAGGAAGCACAGACCAGAGAATCACAGCACATCACTCCTGACAGTCAGTGCTAAAGCACGGCTATCTACACTCAGTCTACACATCACTCCTGACACACTCATGCACAGTAGGCCATACCTGCAGAGACACAGATCCCTTGACCCAGGGAGCCTGTGGCCACATCTACGTAGTTACGACACTGGAGGAGAAAGGGGATGGGGAGGGAGGGAGGGATGGGGAGGGAGAGGGAGGAGGGGAGGAAGGAGGGAGGGGAGGGAGGAGGGAGGAGGGAGGAGGGAGGAGAGGACAGAGTGGATGGAAGGGAGGGGATGATAGTACGAGAGTGAGGTAAGAGGAACACGAGTGGTCAGTGAATATCCATCACAAATGTACTTAGCAAACGGGGTGAGGGAGGAAGGTAGCTGAGGTGCTTACAGGTGTGGGGTGTCCCTCTACTTAAGATGGAGTCCACCTTGCGCAGGGTGAGCAGATGTTCTTAGGTGATGAGCCTCACACCATGCTGCATATAGGATGGGGCAGGCATGACACTGTGAGGGTGTGAGGGGGTAGTGACATCACTACCCACACATCTACACAATAAATTTTAAAATGCCAACAGTATGTATGCAGGTTTCCACACCTACATGTATGTTTTCACTTTAATGACAGGAAGTGCAGACATATACATGTATGTAGCTTACCTTGGAGAGTACAAATCTGTCACTGGACAGATCCTTGGGGACGTCATCTGTGTGGAGAGGGGGGAGCTAACCATATCTCAGTTAATACTAATTATGGACACTCATATGGACGACAATATCTTTCAATATCAAAATAGCTACATGTATCTATCCCTAGATAACTGAACATACATGTATACATGTATAACCCCCCCGCCTCTTCTCTCAGACTCAAACAACCCTCCTTCACAATGCCCTCCTCCCTCCCCCCCCCCATGACCTTCCTCCTATGCCCTCTCTCCAGAGGACAAACTTACTGGTGTAGTGCAGCTCATTGAAAAACAGCACAGCTAAGATCTCCGCAGCTGATGCACTCGAGGTAGGATGGCTGCAGATATAGAAGAGGAAAGACATATAATCTTTGTCCAATGGAGGAGGAGGAGGGAGGGGGAGATAGGGAGGAGGAGGTTGGAAGGGAGGGTCATAGCGATGACGGAATTGAAACTATAAAAACTGAGTCACTCAAAATCGTTTCACTTTGCACCAGCACGGCTATCTGCATCACTCCTGATACACTTAGCACACCAGCATGGCACTCCCCTTGTGTGCACTAGTGACACACCCCTTGTGCGCACCTGTGACACTCCCCTTGTGCGCACCAGTGACACTCCCCTTGTGCGCACTAGTGACACTCCCCTTGTGCGCACTAGTGACACTCCCCTTGTGCGCACTAGTGACACACCCCTTGTGCGCACCAGTGACACTCCCCTTGTGCGCACCAGTGACAATCCCCTTGTGCGCACTAGTGACACACCCCTTGTGCGCAATAGTGACACACCCCTTGTGTGCACCAGTGACACTCCCCTTGTGCGCACCAGTGACACACCCCTTGTGCGCACCAGTGACACTCCCCTTGTGCGCACTAGTGACACTCCCCTTGTGCGCACCAGTGACACGTTCCCCTCGTGTGCACTAGTGACACTCCCCTTGTGCGCACCAGTGACACATCCCTTGTGCGCACTAGTGACACACCCCTTGTGCGCACTAGTGACACTCCTCTTGTGTGCACCAGTGACACTCCCCTCGTGCGCACCAGTGACACTCCCCTTGTGCGCACTAGTGACACACCCCTTGTGCGCACCAGTGACAATCCCCTTGTGCGCACTAGTGACACTCCCCTTGTGCGCACCAGTGACACTCCCCTTGTGCGCACTAGTGACACACCCTTGTGTGCACCAGTGACACTCCCCTTGTGCGCACCAGTGACACACCCCTTGTGCGCACTAGTGACACATCCTTGTGTGCACCAGTGACACTCCCCTTGTGCGCACCAGTGACACACCCCTTGTGCGCACCAGTGACACTCCCCTTGTGCGCACTAGTGACACTCCCCTTGTGCGCACCAGTGACACGTTCCCCTCGTGCGCACTAGTGACACTCCCCTTGTGCGCACCAGTGACACATCCCTTGTGCGCACTAGTGACACACCCCTTGTGCGCACTAGTGACACTCCCCTTGTGCGCACCAGTGACACTCCCCTCGTGCGCACCAGTGACACTCCCCTTGTGCGCACTAGTGACACACCCCTTGTGCGCACCAGTGACACTCCCCTTGTGCGCACCAGTGATAATCCCCTTGTGCGCACTAGTGACACACCCCTTGTGTGCACCAGTGACACTCCCCTTGTGCGCACTAGTGACACTCGATCCCTTGTGCGCACTAGTGACACTCCCCTTGTGCGCACCAGTGACACATCACTAGTGACACACCCCTTGTGCGCACTAGTGACACACCCCTTGTGCGCACCAGTGACACTCCCCTTGTGCGCACCAGTGACACACCCCTTGTGCGCACTAGTGACACACCCCTTGTGCGCACCAGTGACACTCCCCTTGTGCGCACCAGTGATAATCCCCTTGTGCGCACTAGTGACACACCCCTTGCGCACTAGTGACACACCCCTTGTGCGCACTAGTGACACTCCCCTTGTGCGCACTAGTGACACTCCCCTTGTGCGCACCAGTGACACTCCCGTCGTGCGCACCAGTGACACTCCCCTTGTGCGCACTAGTGACACACCCCTTGTGCGCACCAGTGACAATCCCCTTGTGCGCACCAGTGACAATCCCCTCGTGCGCACCAGTGACAATCCCCTCGTGCGCACCAGTGACACTCCCCTTGTGCGCACCAGTGACACTCCCCTCGTGCACACCAGTGACACTCCCCTTGTGCGCACCAGTGACACTCCCCTCGTGCGCACCAGTGACACACCCCTCCTGCGCACCGGTGACACTCCCCTCGTGCGCACCAGTGACACTCCCCTCGTGCGCACCAGTGACACTCCCCTCGTGCGCACCAGTGACACTCCCCTCGTGCGCACCAGTGACACTCCCCTCTTGCGCACCAGTGACACTCCCCTCGTGTGCACCAGTGACACTCCCCTCGTGCGCACCGGTGACACTCCCCTCGTGCGCACCAGTGACACTCCCCTCGTGCGCACCAGTGACACTCCCCTCGTGCGCACCAGTGACATTCCCCTCGTGCGCACCAGTGACACACCCCTCGTGCACACCAGTGACACTCCCCTCGTGCGCACCAGTGACACTCCCCTCGTGCGCACCAGTGACACTCCCCTTGTGCACACAAGAGACACAGCATGTGACCTACAATCTCTTTGTTGGAGAGGTGTGCAGCGACCTTGACACGATACTCCTGATGGGCAGCAATAGTGGTACCTGCCAACTGCAGCTGAGGGAGCATGGGAGGGGCAGAGGATGAGGAGAGGAGGGTGGGAGGGGCACTGATAAAGGGAGGGTAGGGTGTGTAACCTCCCCTGCATAATGAAAATCGATTTTTCCGAATACTTTTAAAACACTAATCGATTTTTCAGGTTTTTGTGGATCTGAACATCGATTTTTCCGAATAGTTTAAAAAACAAAATCGATTTTTCCAAATAGGTTTTGCCAAATTTCCTGCCGAATACCTAGGTTATTCAGGTTATTTTGCTTGTGGAGTGCACACTCAGAAGATAATTTATGTCTGCACAGAAATCCACCTGGTCTTGCACCCAAAATAGAGCTATGCATGTCAGTTGAAAAAACAGAGACACAAAGGTCTACAGTAGCATGCATGTGTTTGCCAAATAGAGTTTAATAAATTGTATGTCTTTACCATGCACTTGTACATATCCATAGTAATGTATCCAACACTAACCACGGAGACCAGACATCACCATTATAAACTCACCCCACATCACCTACAATCACGTACTCCACTTACAATCATCCCACAATACTCCATTCCCGTTCTCGCTAAATGCATATGAAATTTTCCATTAATAATGCTCTCTAATTCCTCCACATACTCAAACAGAGCGTGCATACTTACTTGAAGTGGGTGAGAAGTCTGTCATTCTGTTTCACTCGCTAGCGCAATACTCAGATATGTTCACTTCGGTACCACTGTACAATAAAACAATGCAATACTAGTACTGGGTACATAAATTTATTGCTACTACATATAACAACTCGTGGCATATACTAATGAACTTACGTGAAGACGACGATAACAGCACTGAGCTAGTACACGCTGTATATTTTGTATCCCCAATTGATGCACATTAAATATTTTGTATTATATTACTATCTATTTACTCAATTATTGATTGCTTCCGATGTCGTTATGTATGTATAAATAGTAAAAACAACAGTGACGTGGTATAACTCTAATTATCAATTGAAAATCATATCCGGATATCGTTATAAAAAGATATTCGAATAATGGACGAATTGTCGATGCTGACGACGAATACCTAAGTACCTCCGAATGGAGAAACATAAACCGGTTATTTCGAATAGATAAAATTCACTAATCGATTTTTCCGAGTAATGCTAAGTTGCTATTCGAACGGATAGGTTTTTGCGAATATCCGAATAACCCGAATAACCTGATAACCGGTTACACACCCTATCTCCTGCACAGTTGCATGGGTTTAAGCACTCAACAATTGTATTAGGATTGACCATTGCTTTTGCTTGTTACATTATTTATCATGTGTTCTCTGATACCTGGAAATTACAGCATCTTCTTTGAAGTGAAAAGCCAGGATATGTGATTAAGCTGTATATTTGCACAAAGGTTGTATTATTTCTACATATGTATGTCAAAATGTATTATAGAATATACATGTATGTTGTTATTGGTGGGTTTCTTTGTATCATTCTAACATTACTACAGCTTCCTGTCCATCCTTCAATATCAACTATCCACCACTGCTAAACTGCCGTGGACTCTGGCAGACCTACACATATACTCGCAATTCAAGTTTGGATAAAGTCACTATAGAAGTTGAAACAAGTTATGACTGCCCCTCAACCTTAGGCCCACCAATCCCACCAATCCAACCACTTCTCTGTTCTGGAGACAACATCATCTACACATGTGCCCTCAATTCAACTTTGGATAGTGTCAACACACTATGGTCAGGATCTGGCGTCTTGTGCCCATCCTCTGGTGATTCTCCTGCAAACACAATCTCACTCATTCAAGCAAAAAATTCTCCACTCAATACAGTACCAGAGTCATGTGGTAACCTCTCTGCAGTGATGACCAACATCAGTGGAACATGCTACACCTCTGTCCTTACTTCAATGGAGTTACAGTCAAATGCACAGATGGCACTACTGGTACTCTCATCGGAAGTGATACACTAAACATACAACTGGCATGTAAGTGCAATTTAAAAAATTGTTAATTATTTAAGATAAACCATTTGGTCTTATGTATCACATGGTCATCCCTATGTGGTATGATTTCAATTTGAACACTGAAATTAAGGTTCAGCAGTTATGAAGATACCAAATCTGTCATGGTATTGCATCAACTGTATTGGTAACCTTATATAAGGTGTCCAGGATCAAACTAAGTTAGTCATATTGTCGATCGCCAGGCAGCTATATTGTTAACTAGTCTCAAAGATCACTCACTTTCACACAAGTAAATAAAAACATTCTCTAACGAGAGAGTTGTTGGTATATAGGATTGACCAATGGTGATGTAAAAAGCACGGAAACAAGAGTGACAGAAATTTGACTGGAATTTTGAAATAGGCCTATATTTAGCCCATTACTCAGACATGCACTGTTATAAAGTGAGTGTGCTAAATATAGGCCTATTTCAATTTTGTGGCGGGGTCAGTGCTGCTGTTTCTGCTGGTAGTGGAGGGTAGGGGGCAGTGCAGCTAGCGCTGGTGGCAGTGTTGCTGCTGCTGGCAGTGGGGGACTTGTAACAGCCTTTTGAGCTAGCAATTACAAGGTTCATATACAAGGTTATATGGGAGGATATGGTTGCAGTAAATTTCATTTCACAGCCCTTGCAACTGCAATTAAATTCATACACAGTTGCAGGCAAGCCTAACATGTAGACCATCAGATAAGGAAGCATCAGATTAACATGGCACCCCAATTTCAATAGATTCATACTGCATGCACAGGCAGTCATGCCCATACATGTATAGCTGCTAGTGCTGGTGGTGGTGGGGGTAGGGGACAGCGCAGCTAGTGCTGGTGGCAGGAGCAATGCTGCTTCTGCTGGTGGGGGGGGGGGGGGGGGGGGGGGGGGGGGCAGCAGTGGCGGATCCAGCATATTTTAGGTTCATTAAAACCGGGCAATTATGAGCCTGGCCTGTAATTTCCTGGTTTTAATGAGCCTAAAATATGCCTGGATCTGCCACTGGGCAGTGCTGCTTCTGCTGGTGGTGCTGCTTCTGCTGGTGGTGCTGCTTCTGCTGGTGGTGCTGCTTCTGCTGGTGGTGGGGGTAGGGGGCAGTGCAACTAGTGGTGGTAGTGGCGGGGGCAGTGTTGTCGCTGGCAGTGGGGGACAGATCTTGTAACAATCTTTTGAGCTAGCAATTACAAAAGGCATCGTTTACTTCACTTAGAAACTCACTATCCCTAAGAGTAGCTTTTTCAAGACCACCATTATAGTCCATCAGTGCATGAGATTTGGGTTCATACAAGGAGTAGCTATATGGGGGAAGGATATGCATGTATGGTTGCAGTAATTTCACCTACTCAGCCCTTGCAATTAAATTCATACAGTTGCAGGCAAGCCCTATCATGATGTCACCCAAATATTCAAAAGACAGATCACAAGGAGAAAGGACTACTGTACACATAGTTGGGTCACCATGCATGCTTAACATGTGAAGTGGTACAAGATCCCTTACATACATGCATGCGTGCTGTTTGCATGCACATCTTCCCATAGCTTTTTAATGCGAGTACAATACAACATGCCCATAACATACTTTGGGTGGTAGTGGTAGTTCTGTGACCTCTGCGGTACCGCCATCTCTCGGCAGCACGTTTAGCCAATCGGACAGTGGGGTCCTTTCAGAAGTCTTAATGGCAGCTGTATTGTCCTCTTTTAGTAGCGCTGTTCTCATCGTGATTTTCTGCCTCTCAGCAGATCAATTCCTGCGTCGTAGGCTGTCGAGTAGAGGCCTTTATTTTAGGGTCGGCCTTGTGTACAGAGGCCTCTTCTTTCTAGATTGGCCTTGTAGCTGTCATGTACAGATGCCTTCTTCTTTTTGGGACTCTTGATAGAGCACTCGGGTTATAGCTTTGTTCTCGTCTTGCTCCTTAAAAGATCGATTAAACATTATAGAATTTTATAAAACGTTTATAACTTGCAGTAGGACACCTTAGCCCTTCCCTCTGCCCCTAACTCATCCATTCCACTTTTTACTTTATTCAGTCTCTCACCTTTACAATAACTTTTTTGCTGCATCCATATTCACCATCAATCTGCTCTTCATTGTGAGCAATGACTCTGCAGAGAGCTAACAGGAAGTCTGGAGTTTTTCAGAGTAGCAATTCCATGTTTGGCTTAGATATCACCTTATCAGGGTCATTACTTGACCACAAGTATCCTAACTCTTTCATCATGCACCTAATTGCTGTTTCACTTACCTTGAACCTACCCCATTATGCCCTTGATAAAGGGTTTATTCAATCCTGACAGCATTTTTAAGAATGTTTCATCGCCCACTACACTCTTCTTTGTCAGCAGTTCAATAGTCTAGAGGTTTTACACTGTACTCTTTATGATAGTAAAAGAAAACAGAAGTTGCATCATGCACAAGAGTACAACAATATGGGGGTAGTCACAACCTTTTTTTCATGCAGCTACAAACTGCAATGTCACACCAAATGCAAGCCAAATTATAAGAGAAGTATGCAGTTTTCTTAACTGTAACAGAGCTCTGATGATCTATTATTAATGCTGTATTATGTACAGGGGGGGCTCGGAACAACGGAAAGTAACACAGGTCTCTGAACAACGGAAAATTACAGACATTCATTGCGTTCTTTTGGTCTCATAATTGGATTGATAAAGCTAACGCGGGTAAACTATTACATAATCCTGTCGCTCCACAAAACAATTTTAAGAACGCGCAAACGATTTTAAGCAATTACGCTATGCCTCAAGCGGTTTCTTTAAGGAAACCGCATTGTATAAACATTGGCTGAGAAACTATTTTTAGCCCTTCAAGATTTCCAAATGGCTCAAATGCGAACCTGCCTTAGAAACAAATACCTTAATCAGCAAGCTAGGCCTGATGCTCTGTCACAGCTTCTCCAGAATGATGCTTGCCCTGAAAGAAATTACATCATATAGCTCTATACACATATGCGTCCACTGAAGTTCCTATAGCTCAGTGCCCTTGCATCTCCTGGATCTTCAAATCTCCTGAAGTGGTGAGATCAGTTTTTTTGGTGGTGTGTCAGATAGACCCACCCCTTACTTTCAAATACCGCTTTGACAGAGGTCCTTGCCTCTACCTACATCATTGCCCTCACAGTACCGGCCATACATTGTAGCTGCAGCATTGCAAGTCAAAAATGGGACACCTGAAAATGCTTTTTATTTAGGACAGCTTTGCCAACCATTCATACAGAGAACACAGATCAATTGCGTTCAGGTCACTGGCTCATTGAGGCAGATGGACGTTGCGGACAAATGTCTGTGGAGTACAATCAGGTCAGGCTGGCTGCCACGGGGATTGAGCTACATGCAATGCTGCTTCTTTGTATGTTAGGAACCATACACACTTGTGCATATATACTTGTACATCAACTAACTCCCATGACATTCAAATGTACGATCATAAATCGCGAGGGCTGTTGCTTACTTACCCCCATACTGGCTGTAACCTTGCCCTTACCCCCTGCATAGTGTCCCATCTCACCGCGTGTAGGCAAAGCCATGAACACGTTGCTGTGTACAGAGATCATATATAAGACCTCTTGTGTGTATCATGGTTTTAAACTTCACCTGAACTAAATGTAATAGGCATAACCACAGCCATGCGCTGTAGCTCGATGTCTGTCCGAGGTCATGTTGACGATCGAGCTTAGTATGGCGACCACATGCAATACTAGAATAAATCATTCACTTACCTCATACTTTCACACGTATGATTCTGAAGTGAGGCTACTGTAGGCAGAGCGATGTACAGTGGACGACTCCATGTGTGTACTTTATGCCGCTATTAAGGCGCTCATTCATTAGAAATCGTGGTCCCAATTTGTAATGAATGAACACCTTTAATTTGAATGTATAGCGGCTACATGGAGTCGTCCACTGTACATCGCTTCAGAATCATACGTGTGAAAGTATGAGGTAAGCGAATGATTTATTCAAACTGTACTAGTATTGCACGTGGTCGCCATACTAGGCTCGATCATCAACATGACCTTGGACAGACATCGAGCTACAGCGCATGGCTGTGGTTATGCCCATTACATTTGGTTCAGGTGAAGTTTAAAACCATGATGCACAGCAGAGATCATATATATGATCTCTATATATTATCTCTGTGCACAGCAACGTGTTCGTGGCTTTGCCTACACGTGGTGAGATGGGATACTATGAAGGGGGTAAGGGCAAGGTTACAGCCAGTATGGGGGTAAGAGATCTTAGCTGTGCTGTTTTTCAATGAGCTGCACTACACCAGTAAGTTTGTCCTCTGGAGAGAGGGCATAGGAGGAAGGTCATGGGGGGGGGAGGGAGGAGGGCATTGTGCCAGGTGAAGGAGGGTTGTTTGAGTCTGAGAGAAGAGGAGGGGGGGTTATACATGTATACATGTATGTTCAGTTATCTAGGGATACATACATGTAGCTATTTTGATATTGAAAGATATTGTCGTCCATATGAGTGTCCATAATTAGTATTAACTGAGATATGGTTAGCTCCCCCCTCTCCACACAGATGACGTCCCCAAGGATCTGTCCAGTGACAGATTTGTACTCTCCAAGGTAAGCTACATACATGTATATGTCTGCACTTCCTGTCATTAAAGTGAAAACATACATGTAGGTGTGGAAACCTGCATACATACTGTTGGCATTTTAAAATTTATTGTGTAGATGTGTGGGGTAGTGATGTCACTACCCCCTCACACCCTCACAGTGTCATGCCTGCCCCATCCTATATGCAGCATGGTGTGAGGCTCATCACCTAAGAACATCTGCTCACCCTGCGCAAGGTGGACTCCATCTTAAGTAGAGGGACACCCCACACCTGTAAGCACCTCAGCTACCTTCCTCCCTCACCCCGTTTGCTAAGTACATTTGTGATGGATATTCACTGACCACTCGTGTTCCTCTTACCTCACTCTCGTACTATCATCCCCTCCCTTCCATCCACTCTGTCCTCTCCTCCCTCCTCCCTCCTCCCTCCTCCCTCCCCCTCCCTCCTTCCTCCCCTCCTCCCTCTCCCTCCCCATCCCTCCCTCCCTCCCCATCCCCTTTCTCCTCCAGTGTCGTAACTACGTAGATGTGGCCACAGGCTCCCTGGGTCAAGGGATCTGTGTCTCTGCAGGTATGGCCTACTGTGCATGAGTGTGTCAGGAGTGATGTGTAGACTGAGTGTAGATAGCCGTGCTTTAGCACTGACTGTCAGGAGTGATGTGCTGTGATTCTCTGGTCTGTGCTTCCTTTTGCGTTCAGCAATATGCTGTGCATCTACATGTATTTTTATATGTACTGCATGCACTTACAGGTATAATAGTCTACCTTCCTGTTCAAGGTCACTGAATTCATCATTACTCCCTGACATAAAAGGCTCGTCAGGGTCACAACAATAGCTCTCCAGGGCATCATCATCCTTATGCAGAAGTTCTTATGACACCTTCGCGAGCGCTTTGCCATTCTCTATCCATTTATGTTGTCATTTGAATGTTATCATAGCAATGGACCATTTGCCTGATGACGCGCACGTAAGCGAGCCTCCGTTTAATTTATTACTCCGCGGATCTTTGATTGTTTACCTGACGTAGTGCAAATTTCACGCTGCAACATGCATTAGACTGTAAGACAGGTGGTCTTGTCATCCAACAACATAACGAAGTTCGGGACTGTCTTGGGGATATGGCTGCGCAAGTATGGAGTCAGGTTGTACGTGAACCAATACCGGGTAGTCAAAGAGGCTGACTCCAAAGCACTGAAAGCAGATGGTCCATGCAGGATTGAGGGCCGATCTAGGCATTCCAAATGAGTAGCGTAATAATTATTGAACGTAAATCTGCGTCTTCAGCGTATAATCGATTAAACACATCCGAATGCATATCTATCGTTGAACCGCATTGAGCCCCATATACGTACGTCACGTGATATGACGCGCAACTCTTGGCAGCTGCTGCAGGATCATAATATTAGCGCCGTAGGCAGGTGTTATTGTATAGCTGCGATGAATCCCGGCCCCCAGCAGGTATGACCTTATAATTCACTCCATAAGCGAGAAGATTACGCAAATAGTATACTAAAGTGCCAAAGATATAAGTATACACTCAGCGTATAACTGAAGTGTATACTGTTCCTATACACTAGTTTTACGCCAGAGATTCTATTAATATACGATAGGTGTATAACTAGCGTAAATTGGTGCTATACATTAGAATATACGCTGGCGTAAAACACGTTTGTAGCACAGTGAATTTATTATCCGATTACCGGCCGTAGGCGCATAAATGCGGCACCATACAATATTAGCGTCCAACAACTTACCATAACCACCGCGTGCGTTCAACGCTTACCTTCGACACATAATACTACAACCTAGTTGTCCAGCTGTTGGAAATGACAACGATGGCGGCTTATTTTGCATTATAAAAGTTCTAGAAAATTACGGTTAAAAAGTCATAGGCAGGGTCGATAGTGTAGACAAGGAAAGCATGAGAAACGTGCGCTAAAACAACATAAACACACAATGAATTGAATTAGCATGACAAAGCGGATGAAGCTGGAGTGGTGAACAGCCCTGGATGACTTCACCGATGCTGAGTGATGGCAACAGCATTGAGCCATGCCACCTGGAAGGTGTAATACTTGTAAGTGGGCTCAAGCTAGAACTCCTACAGGTAGAGATAGAGGTTCATGATGCTCAAATTCAGCCAACTGGTACACCACCACTTATATATACTATCTACAACAATCACACTATCCATCCCACATATATTCATACACATATAACCTCCTACATAAAAATCATCAAAACTTCAAAACACCACCTCCCATCATTGCACACCTACTACATGCTTATCACACACAACTGCACTCATCCCAAAGTCCAGACACTACCATTTACCCAGCAGCCACGCAGACCACCTCTACTCACATCCACATACACTATAAACATACTACACACACACCAACTTCCATTATCACACACATACATACATGCACAACCAGCTCCATAGATGTATACTGATCCCAAAAGCCCATACACACTCAAGACTACTTCCATCTTCACACATCCACGTCCACACACCACGTAAAATTATCACTCACTGTTCCATTCACACACACATCACCCAAGCCACTCCCATTTCTTCTACACAACAACCCTCTGACAAAGTGCACTCATCCCAACCACCAACGCTCATTCAGACCACCTCCAACCATCCAACAATTGACTCACACCTACAACATCTAACACTTGACTCACACCTACAACATCTAACACTTCACCACTGCACTCCCACCTACCCTCCACCCACCCTCCATCAGCACTGTACCTCCACAAATCCTCTATCACCACTTTACCCTCCACCCATCCTGCACTCTCCACCTTCCCTCCATCACCACTGTACCTCCATCACCACTGTATCTCCACCCACCCTCACCCTCCATCACTAAAATACAATCGGTCAATAATTACACAACACAATCACTCAATACTCTAACACACCACCTTAAATCCAACCACATAAGTTGTGTAGGTGGGTGGGATCACCACTAGCAAACCTCTATCACCACTGCACTCTCTACCACCATATTCACCACTGCACTCCTACTCACCTGTACCATACATCACCACTGTACCTCCAACATATCACCATACCCATAGTACCAAGTTGTACCTCTCTCCTTTACCATCACCTCCACCCACCCACCATCACCACATTCTCCACTCACCCATCATCAACCAACATACCACATTCTCCACCCACCCTCCACTCACCCACCGTCACCCAACATCATACCACATCCTCCACCCACCCACCCACCATCATACCCCACCCACCATCACCCAACATCATACCCCACCCTCCACTCACACCATCACCCAACATCGTACCCCCACCCAACCTAGCAACATGGCTAATTTGTTCCATAGCAACGCCTACCTTGGAAAGAAACCCTTTTTCTAGGCTTCTATAATCACCAGGTTTCACGTAGTAACAGGACAGGTGCTAAGAGAAAGCAGTTGGTAAACGTCGGTGCATTTTGCTTGTCATTAAAACATTTTGGACTTCCGCTATACTGAGGGTACAGATTAATATGGGAGGATCCTCGTGAGACATGTTTTGTGACAACGAAAGGGATAGTAAGCAATATTTGTTCTTTCAATTTTTGTCGTCAATACGTTACTACAGTGATCAAAAGAGTGTCGTCCTCCGGCCATACATTTCAATGGACGCGTGCACGATAATGAAACGGTCATAATGCGTCAGGAATTAGTAATGAAGGCATGCAATTTCTGGCCATGCTACAACTTGGGCTAGAGTGTTGCCAGATATCTCAGCTAGCGGCCATTGTGCCTTTGGAGGTATATACCCTTATAATTATCGCATGCAAGGGGATTTCCCTTCATACCAGTACATGTACCATGCAGTCATAAAGGTTTCAGACCACATTTATAAGGTTTGTTTCTTGTGTAGGGCAGCTGTTGTAACAGTGAGGTGGTAACCTGTTGCACAACATTGGTGGGTGGATCTGATGGCTGTTGCAATAGCACTGCATACATGCAGAGGTATCTTTTTTTAGCTGCAGCTGGTTTTGCGCACCCACATATCCTAGGCCTAAGCCACTCATTCAATTTGCACTTGTGTACTGCAGGCTCCATAGATCCTGTGGTGTGCAGTTCGATTATTCAGATTTACAGCGTAGCGGTCGAATATAGGAATTAAGACCCGTTACAGACCATGTAGTAACTTATTTTATTCATAGAAGTACTCACCACAGCTGGTTTGCTTTGTGGAAAGTTTTGAACCTAATTTATCTGGAGGATTGGGAGTACCACCAATTAGAAAATATGCTATTATCAACCTCTCGTTAAGTCCTTTTATGCGCGCATGCTGTAGTAGCATCTGGGTAATTCTATACCCTTTTAACTCAGGCATTGACACTTGTGTTTCATAGTCCATAATATCCTATGTGACTTGTTTACTACATTACTCTGTACACTTGTATTAATAATTAGCCCTCAAGGTTAGTTCCGTTTATTGGCTACAAGGTGTGAATAATTTAACCACAAATGTATACATAGTATTCCCTCTTGGCAGCCATTATAGCTACACTGATGATTTTAAATACACACACACAAACCTGTAAGGGTCATATTATGATGCCATGACCTTTACTAGTGCACGCTCAGTGATCGAAAAACATGAAAATGAAGCATTGCTATGCCTCTAATATAGAAATGACCACTTTTTAAGTTTTTATTGTTTGAAAATAGGAAAGAGCAGGTTGTATTCTACTGTTATATCTAGCTTCTACAGCGGGACGAAACTGGGTTCCGTTGAAATGGCATATAGAAATGAACGAGTCTCCTAGGATGTTTGTTCTGTTTGATTGAATTCATGTGCCATAGAATGTGCTTATCAACACTTTGGTGAGCCAAGAGGGATTACTATGTATACATTTGTGGTTAAATTATTCACACCTTGTAGCCAATAAACGGAATTAACCTTGAGGGCTAATTATTAATACAAGTATACAGAGTAATGTAGTAAACAAGTCACATAGGATATTATGGACTATGAAACACAAGTGTCAATGCCTGAGTTAAAGGGGTATAGGACACCATTCATGTTATGGTTTTTATTTTGCTTCACTGATTTTTGCATAAAACACCTCCAAAGTTGATGGTTTCATAATGAGGTTTGTGTACGCCATTTTAAATATATACCGTAAGTTCACACAATCTAATGGGTGTCTGTCCGTCCGTCCGTCTGTGTGTTTGTGTGTGTGTGTGTGTGTGTGCGTGTGTTACGCGTGTGTGTGTGTGTGTTACGCGTGTGTGTGTTCGTTTTGTACGCATCCAGCATCATGTGTATGTGGCGACCAATAAATTAAAAAAATATAACAAGTCAAAATAAAGATGAGGTCAAATGACGAGTAGGGTGTGTGGGTGGTTCGCATGAGAAGATCACCTTAGCAACCTTCGCATACAAAGATCACCCTATGATAACCCTAGCCCAACGGACCTCAAATCACATACTGACCTGACCGTATTTATAACTATGCGAAGACGATTACTTGCCGTTGTGGGTTGCTTGTCAATGAATATATTTAAAAACGTTAATATTTCGTTGCATGCGCAGTTACTGTGTAAAAGTTCGTGCGTGTCAAATATAGAGGTACATGTGGCGTCAGAACCGGAGGGGGGGGGGGGGGGGGGGGGGGGAAGGGCTGTATGTTAGTTCATTTAAAAATATAATCAGCGCTAGGCACAATAATATTGTTATTGTATTGGTTGTACTGATATTCAGCAATAAATACATTGCAATATTCCATTACAACAATACAATATATTGCAATACTCCATTATAACAATACAATATATTGCAATATTCCATTGTAACAATACAATATATTGCAATATTCCATTGTAACAATACAATTTATTGCAATATTCCATTATAACAATACAATATATTGCAATACAATATTGCAATGTTTTAAACCACCATGCAGGTCCCATCATTCTATGCATTTCACTAGCATCTTACACATTGTGCAGTACCTGCTCTAAAAATGCATGCTTTACACAATCAAATTGAATTAATACAATATTATTATTATTATTTTAATTATAATTCACTTTCTCGATGTCCTGACTTCTCTTTAGTTTGGTAAGTGCACTCAGTGTCACTATGAATGGTTAGTAATATTTATTTTTGCTTTTTTCCAGCCGTTTCATGTCTACCAGCTGCTTGAAAAGTGGGCGGTGTTGTGGTGCGCGTCGTTTGAAACATTTTGAAATTTATTTACCACAGCCCTACTGCACAATACAAGATTGATGTGGTTTGACACGTATATATATGAGACTAAGTTCAGTCTGATTAAACACCTTTTTGTCAACCAATACAATACAATATATTGTTATTGCTAACTACTACAATACAATATATTGGTATTGTTAACTACTACAATACAATATATTGGTATTGTTAACTACTACAATACAATATATTGGTATTGTTAACTACTACAATACAATATATTGTAGACAATATATTGCAATATATTGTATAACAATATATTTTGCGTAGGGCTGAATAAAATTATAATTGCAATTATTGAGTACGATCGCGAACGACGACATTTCCTCCATGCCTTCAGGTCATAGTATGATGACGAAGAGGATTAAGGGTAGTTAGTATCGAGGCAGAATGGATACGCTGTATGGATCGACCTGGAGTCAGCGCGTTTATTATCCGATTACCGGCCGTAGGCGCATAAATGCGGCACCATACAATATTAGCGTCCAACAACTTACCATAAGGCCACTCCAATAGAATTCCTTGTTTCCCATTTCAATAGAACATACGAGGCATGCCACTGGACAAAAAGTTGGGTTTACTACGTCTGAACACGATGCGTAAACTTGTCGCAAACATGAAACATTAAATTTGCACACATATTTACGCATATGTACACATGTAATGTCTTTACGCTAATGTTTGCAATACATTTACCACGTACGTAAAGGTACTTACATATTTACCTACATATTTACAACATATTTGCTACAGGTGTAAATACCGTTTTATATTTACCTACGTCTTTGCAATACGTTTGCTAGCGATAGATTTGCCATTGACTTTACAGGGTAAGTAAATATAGGACCAAATTGAAATCATGTATTACAGGCCCCGGCCAAGTTCACTCTCGCACTTCGCTTGACTCACACTCGTGTCCGACTCGACTTGCACTCGATTCAACTCCACTCGTCGCCGCTCGAGACTTCATGACTCGCACTCGCGATTCTACACTACGTACTCGCGCTCTTTGAGGCAAGCAGAGTCAAATTTGAATTAAGTTAAGCGACAAGTCTAGTCATACCGGCCGCCCGCGACCTTCAGCCAAGACACGAAGGTCGGGCTACGCCCAACTGTAATTATCATATGGTTCCGCTTGACACATCAAATGCGCCAGGTTAGTAGGGACGGCGACTAAGTAAATAACAGGAGCGGCTGTATTGCCTATTTCTAGGTCTATTTTTATGCACTGGATATGTCTGGGCCTAATGGTGCATAGCCTTGTCAGTGGTGTGTGTTTTGGTGTGTGTGTGTGTGTGTGTGTGTGTGTGTGTGTGTGTGTGTGTGTGTGTGTGTGTGTGTGTGTGTGTGTGTTGTGTGTGTGTGTGTGCAAATGTTGTGTGCACTTGCTTGTGGTGTGTATGTGCACCCTCCTGTGTTCTACCAAGGCTTTGCACACCACCCCTCCTGTGTACATGGTGTATGTGCCTTGTGTGTACGTGGTGTATGTACCTTGTGTGTATGTGGTGTGTGTGCAGTGTGTGTTCATGGTGTGTGTGCTTTGTGTGTACATGGTGTGAGTGCCTTGTGCGTACATGGTGTGTGTGCCGTGTGTGTACATGGTGTGTATGCCTTGTGTGTACGTGGTGTGTGTGCCTTGAGTGTACGTGGTGTGTGTGCCTTGAGTGTACGTGGTGTGTGTGCCTTGTGTGTACATGGTGTGAGTGCCTTGTGTGTACATGGTGTGAGTGCCTTGTGTGTACATGGTGTGTGCCTTGTGTGTATGTGGTGTGTGTGCCTTGTGTGTACATGGTGTGTGTACATGGTGTGAGTGCCGTGGTGTTGCCTTGTGTTTACGTGGTGTGTGTAGCTTGTGTGTACAGGTGTGTGTGCATTGTGTGTACGTGGTGTGTGTGCCTTGTGTGTACATGGTGTGAGTGCCTTGTGTGTACATGGTGTGAGTGCTTTGTGTGTAGCTTGTGTGTATGTGGTGTGAGTGCCTTGTGTGTACATGGTGTGAGTGCTTTGTGTGTACATGGTGTGTGTAGCTTGTGTGTACGTGGTGTGTGTGCCTTGTGTGTACGTGGTGTGCATGCCTTGTGTGTACGTGGTGTATGTACATGGTATGTATGCCTTGTGTGTACGTGGTGTGTGTGCCTTGTGTGTACAGGTGTGTGTGCCTTGTGTGTACGTGGTGTGTGTGCCTTGTGTGTACATGGTGTGGTGTGTGTAGCTTGTGTGTACATGGTGTGTGTGCCTTGTGTGTACGTGGTGTGCATGCCTTGTGTGTACGTGGTGCATGTACATGGTGTGTATGCCTTGTGTGTACGTGGTGTGTGTGCCTTGTGTGTACATGGTGTGTATGCCTTGTGTGTACGTGGTGTGTGTGCCTTGTGTGCACAGGTGTGTGTGCCTTGTGTGTACGTGTGTGTGTGCCTTGTGTGTACATGGTGTGAGTGCCTTGTGTGTACATGGTGTGAGTGCTTTGTGTGTATGTGGTGTGTGTGCCTTGTGTGTACATGGTGTGTGTACATGGTGTGAGTGCCGTGGTGTTGCCTTGTGTGTACGTGGTGTGTGTGCCTTGTGTGTACAGGTGTGTGTGCATTGTGTGTACGTGGTGTGTGTGCCTTTTGTGTACATGGTGTGAGTGCCTTGTGTGTACATGGTGTGAGTGCTTTGTGTGTAGCTTGTGTGTATATGGTGTGTGTGCCTTGTGTGTACGTGGTGTGTGTGCCTTGTGTGTACGTGGTGTGCATGCCTTGTGTGTACGTGGTGCATGTACATGGTGTGTATGCCTTGTGTGTACGTGGTGTGTGTGCCTTGTGTGTACATGGTGTGTATGCCTTGTGTGTACGTGGTGTGTGTGCCTTGTGTGCACAGGTGTGTGTGCCTTATGTGTACGTGTGTGTGTGCCTTGTGTGTACATGGTGTGAGTGCCTTGTGTGTACATGGTGTGAGTGCTTTGTGTGTATGTGGTGTGTGTGCCTTGTGTGTACATGGTGTGTGTACATGGTGTGAGTGCCGTGGTGTTGCCTTGTGTGTATGTGGTGTGTGTGCCTTGTGTGTACAGGTGTGTGTGCATTGTGTGTGCGTGGTGTCTGTGCCTTGTGTGTACATGGTGTGAGTGCCTTGTGTGTACATGGTGTGAGTGCTTTGTGTGTAGCTTGTGTGTATGTGGTGTGTGTGCCTTGTGTGTACGTGGTGTGTGTGCCTTGTGTGTATGTGGTGTGCATGCCTTGTGTGTACGTGGTGCATGTACATGGTGTGTATGCCTTGTGTGTACGTGGTGTGTGTGCCTTGTGTGTACGTGGTGTGTGTGCCTTGTGTGCACAGGTGTGTGTGCCTTGTGTGTACGTGTGTGTGTGCCTTGTGTGTACATGGTGTGAGTGCCTTGTGTGTACATGGTGTGAGTGCTTTGTGTGTATGTGGTGTGTGTGCCTTGTGTGTACATGGTGTGTGTACATGGTGTGAGTGCCGTGGTGTTGCCTTGTGTGTACGTGGTGTGTGTGCCTTGTGTGTACAGGTGTGTGTGCATTGTGTGTGCGTGGTGTGTGTGCCTTGTGTGTACATGGTGTGAGTGCCTTGTGTGTACATGGTGTGAGTGCTTTGTGTGTAGCTTGTGTGTATGTGGTGTGTGTGCCTTGTGTGTACATGGTGTGAGTGCCGTGTGTATACATGGTGTGTATGCCTTGTGTGTATGTGGTGTTTGTGCCTTGTGTGTACATGGTGTGAGTGCCTTGTGTGTACATGGTGTGTATGCCTTGTGTGTACGTGGTGTGTGTGCCTTGAGTGTACGTGGTGTGTGTGCCTTGTGTGTACGTGGTGTGTGTGCCTTGTGTGTACATGGTGTGAGTGCCTTGTGTGTACATGGTGTGTGCCTTGTGTGTGTGTGGTGTGTAGGCACAACTTATTCTGTGCTGCTTTTTGTGGTGTGCGCTGCATGTGTATGCCATCAGTTTTGCGTACATGTTTAATATATATTGCATGCACAGGTTGGTTTCGAGTAGGAGATTTGGCTTTTGAACAAGTGGGAAATACGTTACACAGATGTTCTTTAAAGAAATCCATACACCAGTTAGTACTTATGACGTCATATTTACGCGGAACAGTGTCAATGCATTACATTTCCAATCCCATTCCGTAAGGTCTTTAATCTATTAATAACCTGATAATCGGTTACAGTCTCTGTGTCAATGGTTAGACCGACAAAATCATGGCTAACAGTCTTGCCCATACGTTACCATCGGCCCCTCATCAAGGCACCAGCTACCTTTGATGGGTGTGGGGAAGCTTTCAGCCTCGCTCATGCCCTCGATTGCAGGAAAGGTGGACTTGTAATCCAGCGTCACAATGAAATCAGGGATGCAATAGGTGACCTAGCATCAATTGTGTACAAGGAGGTTATACGGGAACCTGTAGTACAGATGCATGTGGTGTACCATCATTGATAGCTGATCTCAGTATCAGAGGGGTATGGCAGCCTCAAACGGTAGCGTTGTTCAGTCGATATACGTGTCGTTGACACTGACGCTCCGTCATATTCACACAGAGATGTTGCTGCTGTTCTATCATCTGCTGAAGAAGAGAAGAAGAGAAAATACTGTGATGCTGCAGAAGTACGCCGTGCCTCCTTCACACCCTTTGTCGTCTCTGTCGATGGAGTTTTAGGCCGGGAAGCAGATCACTTTATTCAACTCCTTGCAGAAAAAATTGCCATCAAATGGAAAAAATCATACCCAGAAATAGCAGGATGGGTGCGAACCAGGCTTTCCTTTGCTATTTTGAGAGCCACAAATTTATGCTTGCGGGGTTCTCGAACAAAATGGAATGGGGTTGGCCTGCCTGATGTTGCATATTAAGTGAATCATATGTGTATTACTGTTATTATCATATATGGGTCAGTTTCCGAGAAAACTTCCTATGTTTTATAACATTATAAAATAGTCGTGTTATAAAAATGCTTCTTGTTTGAATCGCTATATCTCCAGAACGCTAAACGCTATTGACGTCCTATTTTCAACAATTCATACCACACCATTTATCTATGATAAAATACATTTTGGAGTCTTTCACTTGCTCCATACCAGTATTGCAATCTTCGATACCCGACCAGGTTCAAACCCGCCATAACTTTAGGTAGGAGTAATCAAATCGCTTCAAATTCGGTTTGTAGATAGAGAGGTCCTATACCTTTCGATTTGTTCTGTTCGTTAATTTTTATCTCATCCGTTACGGAGATACAGCTGTACAAAGTAAGTACAAATTTCCCGCTCGAATCGCGCCGTTGTACGAGCGTGAACCGCTTCCATTCACCGAAGTACATGAATATGCAACTACTTCCTGTGGGCTGAGACTTATAGCTGGCCACACCTATGTACTGCGCTTGGGTAAGTAATCTGTCATCCCTGTCACCGTTGTTATTCGTTGTTCTTCGGTGTAGATAAACGATATGGCGACTTATCTAACGAATGAAGACGAGAACGTAGAGCTTCAATCGGCGGACAAGTTTGAGCTGTACGAATACGACGATCGATATTCAAGATACATTCGACGAGGGTGGGGAGATTGAGAACGGTAGTGACGGCGATTGTCCCACTGACGATGCTTGTTGTAGGGAGTAAGCAGCCCCTATGTCATTAAGGAGCCACCAGCCCCACCCCCACTTAAGGGGCTAGCCAACCATAGATGTTAAGTTTATGAGCCAACTCCTTCAAAGCTCCACATTGCAAGGCCAGACAGCAGCCCCGCATAACCATCCAACGCCATGCAGAGCCACCAGCCCACTCGCAGTACCTATGGAACCACCTGCCTATATCACGAACCACCAGCTAACCAATGGGGTCACCCTCCACAATACTAGTGGAGCTACCAGCTTTCTCACTGCAAATGGGGTTGGCAGCACCCACAAATTCAGGGTTGCTGTTGACTCGCATGTACCAAGGAAAGCCACACATGCCCCCTCCCATCTAACACTACACTGACCAGTGGACCTCACTGCAAATGGACGTACATACAGTACCTGCTGGGTCCAGCAACCCCCTACTAAAATTCAAGGGGCCAATGAGGCCAATCAAGCCATCCCCACACAGCAGAACCACCAGACCTGGCCCATCATTGCAAGTGTTTACCGTTGTCTGCACCTGCATCCTCAGCCTCAGGCAGGAGGACATGGATCTCCCCATCAGTGGGAGGGTTAGGGATAGCAACTGAAGATCCAGGCACCTGACTGCAGAGAGATGCCAACAGCAGAGCTGGCCTCAGTGATCCCCTGGGGGCTGGGACACACATTATCACTCTTGGTTGGGTCATGGTCACTTTTTCAAACAGGTACTGGGACCGCTGGAGGGACAACCCTTTTGGCTCTATAATAGGTGGCGTGTCTTACACTTTCACACCAGGTCTGAGCATGTCGATCTTGGTGGAATTTGTGACTGATGACATGACCCTTATCTCCATTACACCGGGGTGCTCCCTGTCAAATTCAAATGTATGGGAATGCCCAAATGCACTCAGAGGCTGAAACCACTGGCCCAAGAAGACGTTCCACTCATAGTACTGCCAGTTTTGGTACAGTTGTGGCACGCATTCAACATCCTGGCCACACTTGCATACACACTTGACAAGGTCGGCCATATTGTCTATGTGGTCCTGTTGTCTGTAGTGCTTCTTTAAGAGGCCAAAATAGGAGTCCGGCCAAAACTTGGTATGTCCAGGTAGCATTTAATCCTGTCATGCAGACCAGTTATCACTCTCCAAGCCATGTACCACAGCATGGTGGTGTTTTTGTTCTGCCCCCTGTACAATTGTCAGCCTGTAGGGTTACTCTCCTCTCTCCCAGTCCGTGCAGGTGGAAAAAGGCATGCACCAGGCTGACCACCACCACGGCCCCCTTGCCCACATGCTCTGCCTCGTCTATCAAGAAGAACACCTGATGACACAATGGCTCACAGCACACTCCAAAAACATGGACCTTGCGGGCTGTCCTGAAGTAAAAGGTTCCCCTCTGCTGGGAGCTGTAGGGGAGGGACACCTGTTGGAAATCAGTTTGTTGTACTGTGCACAGCATGTGGCAACGATTATGCCAGCTATCCTGCCCTGTCCCTGCACAGGAAGAAAAAACACAAAACGCCTCCTGTCACAGGTGACGGGTCAGGTGGTGTCACAGGTGACGGGTCAGGTGGTGTTGCAGGTGACGGGTCAGGTGGTGTTGCAGGTGACGGGTCAGGTGGTGTTGCAGGTGACGGGTCAGGTGATGTCACAGGTGACGGGTCAGGTGGTGTCACAGGTGACGGGTCAGGTGGTGTTGCAGGTGACGGGTCAGGTGGTGTCACAGGTGACGGGTCAGGTGGTGTTGCAGGTGACGGGTCAGGTGGTGTTGCAGGTGACGGGTCAGGTGGTGTCGCAGGTGACGGGTCAGGTGGTGTCACAGGTGACGGTCAGGTTGCAGGTGACGGGTCAGGTGGTGTTGCAGGTGACGGGTCAGGTGGTGTTGCAGGTGACGGGTCAGGTGGTGTTGCAGGTGACGGGTCAGGTGGTGCACTGCGCCACAGCATTTAGTATGCAGAGCTGTGCAGAGTCTGCATATCAACCATATGCAGATGGGTATCATTGAAGTGTTCATATGCAGACGTCTGCATATGAACACTTTAATGATACCCGTCTGCATATGGCTGATATGCAGACTCTGCACAGCTCTGCATACTAAATGCTGTGGCGCAGTGGTGGTGATGCATGTTATCACCATAGTTGCTCTGTGGTGATTTATGTGTCTGTGGGAACAAAACATGTGTGTTGACTGACATGGTTGCCATGACACCTGCTCATCTGTCAACAGACTAAGGATGGGAGGGCATGCATTACACAGCAATGTCATGGCAAGTGAACTACACAAGTAACCACTTTGTCATGTGACCTGACCTTTCCCTCCCTCCCTTCCTCCTCCCCAGGATACAAGAGTTAGATGCACACTCCGAAGTGTGTACCTCAACCCCATAAGGCCCCTCCCCTTCCTCCTCTTCCTCCACTCCCCCCCCTCCTCCCCCAAGAAGGCACCCTTTGAAATCACCACATCCGTTGCCAAGGGGAGAAGCCCCTCCCCTAGTCCTCCCAGGCCTTGGGGCAGCACCTCCTCCCTGATCCCGCCCTCATCCTGAGAGGAGACAAGAAGGCTGTCCCCTGACAGGGTGAGGAAATCTTACAGGTCAATGTAACTCACAGCCCCCTCACCCCCTTCAAGATCATCTCCAAGGTGTGTACTGGTCCACCTCATCACCTCATTACATCACCACATTATCACCTCATCATCATACATGTGTCATCCTCCCTCATCACTGTCACTACCACTATTATTTCATTAAATATTTTGTGCATTTACACATCTCGTGTTACTCTAATTATTGCACTACTCCCCACTTAATCCCAGACCAACCTCACTCAGTTCAGCCACTCCCCTGTTGAGGTCCATCGTTCCCAGGGGGACATCCAGTGGCTTTACGAGGTGCTTCTGGACACTGCCCCCCAAGAGGGTGGTGCCTCCTCTCAAGCCTCCCATCTCATTGGACGCCATTGTGTCTGAATTCCAAAGGTTTCTTTCCAGAATAGCAGCTCACAAGGTGCTAAGCCCCTCCCCCAAAGCCACACCCCTCTCGTGCATTCCCTTCCTTAGGTAATAAAAAGAGACATCACATATTTGTGGTATTTCTCTCAGGAACAGTTGAGTATATCACACCATCACATGTGCACTCATCATAGCATCACATATGCACTTACCACACCATCACATAGGCACTCACCATACCAACACATGTGCACTCATCACACCATCACAGTCTGTATACACATGATCATGTGACTGACTGCTCTCACATCAACCTGTCTGTTGTCACTGCATGACCATGTGATCCTGCCATGTTACCTCCTGTTCTGTCATGTGACCACCACTTCATTCATGTTACCATGCCTCTGCTTTCATGTGACCACCCTTCTACCTCAGGAGATGAGAACATTGAGGGCAAATCGTAGTGTGTCCCAGGACATAGTCCAGTTCAAACCATTAAGAGTGGTCCCCTGGTGGCCACTAAGGTGGGTGCGGGTGAGAGGAGTGGGTAGGGAAGGGGCAAACTATTGGGGAGGGGGAGGGAAAAGAGAAGGAACAAAGGAGGGCTACTAAGTTCGTACCTCTCCCCCTCTCTCTCCTATAGGATTACCTGGTGTCTCTTGAACACCACCTACTAGGTCTGGCCTTACATATGGAGCAGTCCACCAGATTGAAGAGTTCTACAGGTCAGTGTGACCACGCCCACGTGCCACATCTTATCTGACCACTCCCCTTTCCTGTCCACCACCAGAGAAGACAGTTCATTGGTTCTGTGCTCTTAGTGAGTCTGAACCTGCTAACACCTACCTAAAGGTTGCCATGGGCAACCTTGCTTAGACCTACGAATCTGTGGAGGGACATCAGATAGACACAGATGACACGCTGTTTATACAGAGCCTACAGATTATGTGAAGGCAGCACAGGTGTGTGGAATGGTAGTCATGGTTATCTCCTCATGCCAGCAAAGCATCTCACAACACCCCGATGGGTTCGCCAAAGGTACACATGGAATACTTTGTATGTGCCAAAATATTGAGTGTCTGTACAGCCAAATCAAATTAAGGGATTCATGAAATTTGTGTTACGATGTTGTACTTGCATTGCTGCAGTATTATTGTTACATATTCAGGGATTTACTGCAACAGGGAGTGGTTAATTGGAATATATTGGGGATGGGCAAAAGTAAGTCTTCCTTTCGTACCATTAAATGGCATGCCATGTAGGTTTATTAAATGGTGTTGACCAATTGACAGAACGGTAAGTGACATGGCACATGTAAACCAATGGTTCAGATGTTATAAGAAGTATTTAATGGTGTGCATCCTATAAATATTGTAGCAACTGCATGGCTGGAAACCATGAGTGTTACTGACAAATGTTACCATTGCTGCCTATTCAATCCTTCCTGTCTGCCCCCCCCCCCCCCCCCCCCCCCCCCCCCCCCCCCCCCCCCCTTCTGCTGATTACAATTAATAGTTAAGGGATTAGTAATTTAAAAACATTTAAAAGCATTCATGTACAGACTGGCTGCACCTAGAAAGGATGGCTATATAGTTCTGCAAGAACTGGACAGGATGAAGAAGCAGCAATTTATGATGCCAGTTGGTAGAATGCAGCCATTGCTTCAATCACCTCCAAGCTCATAAGACTTAATGTCATTGAACTCATGTTTCTTTGTTTCTGTCACTGTGTAATCTGAACAAAACAATCATGTTTGCGATGGGATTTCAGCTTCCCACTTCATAAGCTGAGACATGCTGTGTGAGTGTGTGTGTGTTGTGTGTGTGACACCTGCAAATAACCTCCCTCTGATCCTATCTTATAATTTGGATGTTTGTACAAGTAACAAAGGCACAATGTCATGAATTTGGTTGTGTGGCAAGACCATTGCCCCATGCACCCAGCATATGTACATGTATGTGCTGAAAAACCTCTCTTCCATGCAAGTGAACAACATGTATTTGCGAAGGGGTAAAAAAATCCACACTTTGCTACATGGTGCATGGGCTGATCTGCAAATATATATGTTACGCTGCATGCACCTTTGTGCAAATACAGCTGTGACATCATTTTGCTGGTTGCCCTAGGTAATAGTTGTGTCCTGGAAGGTCATAGTACATGTGTGTTACTTGTGATTGTGTGGGATGCGTCGATGAAGCACCATTTTCATTCCCAGACCCGTGTCACAGCAGCAGATGGAGGACATCACCATTCCATCTGCAGTACAATTAGACCAGTCCAGTCATTTCACAACAGTGATAATATCAATATCAATCACATTATACACAGACAGCATATAAGCAGAATAGCAAGAGGTGGTTCTGAACATACAACATGTATAGGGTTTACAAAACTACAACACTGGCGGTCTCACTGAACAGAAGTCACACTATATTTGCTGACTGAAAGCAACCTGTTATGAAGCATGTTACATGTACATGTACGATACAAACACACAAGATCACATAACAGGTCAAATGTGATGGAGCGAAGTACTCACATATGATTTGAGAGTGAATCCATCACCCAACTGCTAACAACAACAGCGGCATCCACAACCCCTTCTGATGGGGGTGTTGTGTCACATACCACCAAACATGACTGTGGTTCCAGTTAGTTTATTAATGGTTAGTTGTATTATAACTCAGCTGTAATTAGCATACTTGTGGATTTGACACTATTTTTCCTCCTGCCATCACTAAGAGGTTGGTTATGTGGTCCTTCGAAAGTGGAGTACACCCTTCCATAACAAAAAAGTTCATGCACGCAAACAGGCCTGCTTCCTAAAGCAAATAGTACATGTGAATACATGAGCAAGTTATTCCACCACATACCCCACGAGCAAGACTCAATCGCGCCTTTTGAGGTGCATCTACACTGTAAATGTGGTCCCCTCACACCTCGTACATGCTCTGACCACAAACAAAAACATAAAAAATACAAATACTAATGATTCAAGCATACCACAGGAAGGGCCACTTGTCCCTCATTCTCCAGACTGTGTTTGATCCCTACGCACCAAGACATACATATTTCACAAGGCATATACATCAAAGGGAGTCAGACTCACACTGATAATCTACGATCCAGCGGCCTGAAGCTATACCCTGAAGGTACTTGAGTGTTCGAGTACACCTGCCATTTTCATCTCAGCAGTAAAAAATAATGTTGTAAGCACCAGAGCAAACTTATGTGCAATGTTCACACTTGCACGTGATTACCCTAAAAAGGCTCAACAGTGAGATATCATACAACTTACCTACATTAACGATAATGTGGGTGGTACTGCCATTGAAGCAAGTAGCAATACGGCCACCATGTTTCTTAGCAAATATCTTTGCTTGTTGCTATCAACAGAACAGGTGTGCATTAACAGGCTAGTAATATTACATAACCAACAGCACACATTACATTACATGACATGGCTAGCTCACCAGTTGAGCCCCTGTAAGTCTTGAACCAACAAGAGATAGATGTGGTGAAGAAGATGTTTGTTTCTGTGTGGCTTCGGACATAGACGTCGGCTCCTCCTTCTGTACCTGATCCTGCTGTACCTGATCCTGCTGTACCTGATCGTGCTGTACCTGATCGTGCTGTACCTGATCGTGCTGTACCTGATCCTGCTGTACCTGATCCTGCTGTACCTGATCCTGCTGTACCTGATCGTGCTGTAACTGGCTATTCAGGTGGAATTGTGTCTCCTCGACGACAGTAACATCCTTTTCATTGCCCATGTACAGTGTATTCCACAATCATACCACAGACAGAAAGTCAAATAGGAAGTCGACAGCATTCACCGTTCGACGATTCACGTGTCACGAAGCCAACAGGTTCCCAAGCTACGTAATTCGCAATAAATCACGTGATAACATTGTCCAGCCCACAGGATGTAGTTGAATATTCATGTACTTCGGTGAATGGAAGCGGTTCGCGAACGTTTAACGGCGCGATTCGAGCGGGAAATTTGTACTTACTTTGTACAGCTGTATCTCCGTAACGGATGAGATAAAAATTAACGAACAGAACAAATCGAAAGGTATAGGACCTCTCTATCTACAAACCGAATTTGAAGCGATTTGTTTACTCCTACCTAAAGTTATGGCGGGTTTGAACCTGGTCGGGTATCGAAGATTGCAATACTGGTATGGAGCAAGTGAAAGACTCCAAAATGTATTTTACCATAGATAAATGGTGTGGTATGAACTGTTGAAAATAGGACGTCAATAGCGTTTAGCGTTCTGGAGATATAGAGATTCAAACAAGAAGCATTTTTATAACACGACTATTTTATAATGTTATAAAACATAGGAAGTTTTCTCGGAAACTGACCCAATATTATGATTTAAAAGAATAAGAGTTAGCAACCTTTAGCCGCGTCGGTTTTTATGTTAGGTAGTTACGATATTATTGAGCTATACACAGTGTGGCTATACATGTAGATGTGTAGCCGGCTCGTAAAAGCTTAAGGATGCCATTTAGTCTGAAGTGATATATTTCGTCTCCTAGTCCCCGGCGTCACAGGTAAAATATAGTCATATAGTCGGGGGAAAAAATGACGGGTAGGGGTGGTCTCACATAAGAAGATAACCCTAGCCCAGCGGACCTCAGACTACTTACTGACCTGACCGTATTTATAACACTGCAAAAACGGTTACATGTACTTGTCGTTGTGGGTTGCTTGTCAATGAATATATTTAAACAATAATGATAAAGCCTCGTACCCAGGCGACGCGCGTGTCAAATAGCGGTCCGGGTACACTTACAGACAGACCTGCCAACTTGCCAATAATACCCGGCGTCGCAACCTATCCATCCCCAGACCAAATTTTAATGATGAACACGCAATAAGTAAAACAGATGCCTAATTAAGCTACTTCATTATGTGACACTGCCTTGTAGCTGATGTCATTATTATTACTATTTACACATGTACACGTTAAAATACGAACACATACAACATGTATGTATGGCACGATCTCTCCAGCTAGGATTTCCAATGCAGGACACTGGTATTTGGGTCCATTCGAATGTATAACTTTTGGCCACTGCTTCAAGCACTGCCACACCAGTTTGGTGACATGACTCACCTAAGATGCCGGGCTGACCAGAGGGGTGATGTGATGGTGATGTCCAGTGCAGCATGCAGCTGGTTTGGTATGGGCAAGCCATGGCTCCTCTCCACACTAACACACAAAATTATTTCAAAGATCTCATCCCAAAAGCAATTATGGAATACGATGTGTGTGCCTCTGTCTCCTGCAGGAGCTGAAAAGATAATACACGGAGTACTAGTGTGCCGATGTGTTCAAGATCACTGGAATGATGATGACTTTGTGTTGTGTAAGATTGACTTAACTAATGCCTTCAACATGGTATCTCGCCAGGCACTCCTTGAGGAATGTGCTACTCACTTCCCTGAACTTTTCCCCTGGGTTTCCTGGTGCTATGGGCAGCACCCAAAGTTATGGCACCCCATGGGAGTGTTAGTTCTGAACTTGGAGTTCAACAACTTAACTACACAAGCTCGTCCGCACGATCATTGAGGATACGGAATGCTCTCAACTTTTGTTGAATTCATGGTATCTAGATGACAGAGTTCTTTCTGGTACTAAGTCTGTAATAAGATGGGTTGTTACTCTTATTCAGAAGCTGGGTCCTGCTCTTGGTCTCTGGATCAACCCTGCCAAATGTGAACTGTTCTCTCACACTGTCTTGACAGACTTTCCCCAATAAATGAAAGTGTCCCACGAGCCAAACTTTGAAGTTCTTGGAGCTCCAATAGGAGATCCCATCTTTTGTGCAAAGTTTTTAGCACAAAGGCGTGCTATGGCTGCCAAGTTGCTATCCCAGTTGGTTACTGTGGGCTCATTGGACCCCCAAGTTGCACTCCTCCTCCTGCGTCAGTGTGCAGGGTACTGTAAATTAGTTCATCTTGCCCGTTCAACTCCACCCTCACTTATCTCTGACGGGTTAGCATTGTTTGATGCTAACGTTCGTCATTGTTTTTCCGAATGCACTCGAATTGATACAGCTGACACAGAATGGTTGCAAGTTCAACTGAGCCTTGGTAGGGGGGTCTTGTACTTCGCAG
Organism: Ephydatia muelleri; assembly: GCA_013339895.1. Taxonomy (NCBI): domain Eukaryota; kingdom Metazoa; phylum Porifera; class Demospongiae; order Spongillida; family Spongillidae; genus Ephydatia; species Ephydatia muelleri. The sequence continues at coordinate 3,196,784 of JABACO010000020.1, read as the reverse complement.
TCTTGCTCTCCATTCTCCAGCTGCTTATTTGGCATCACTGATTAAGGCCGGGTCTCTAATACCATCTGATGAATACGCTTTGGAGTCATTCAGTATTCTTAACAGTATAGTCCCACCAATGCATGCAATTTCAGGAGATCTTTTGCTTAATTCTAGCTATAGCCAAAAGGATCTCTTGGCTAGGTTGGAAAACCACCAGTTTGATCAGCTGCTACTTCAGTTGTCCCCTGCCAACCGTGCACGTTTGTTGTCTGTGTCCTCACGCCATGCTGCATCCTGGCTATCAGTCATTCCTTCAGTAGGTCTTAACCTTCACCTTGAAGCTGATGAGTTCCAGATTGCATTGAAGTGGTGGCTTGGAATGGACACATCTTTGAGTTCTTGCTGTCCATACTGTCCTGAACACCAGCTAGACCCCCTATGACACCATGCAGTGACATGTAAAAGGGGGAGGGGATGTCGTTCTGCGTCACAACAGCTTGAGGGATGCCTTTTCACAGTTCTGCCATTGAGTGTGTCTGGGGGGACAGCTTGAAGTAGGTTGTGGCTTAGGAGCAGACAAAAGACACAGTCGTCCAGCTGATACTGAACTGGATAATCGGCACTGGATAATTGGCAAACCAGCAGCTTTTGACCTAACTGTTACCTCACCGCTTAAACTCACTACTTTAACTGAAGCGGGAGTTGCAAGAGGGTCAGCAGCTATGGCAGGAAGCATGGTGTTAATGATCACAAGTGTGCAGAGCTTGGATGGGTTTCTATACCCTTAGCAGTTGAGACTTATGGTTGCTGGGGTGCAGAAGCCCAGTCCACCATTTCTCGGCTAGCGTCCCGTCTGGCCATCCAGTTGCAGTGTAGCAAATCCAAGGCCATCACTACAATCTACCAACGTCTCAATCTAACACTGGTGAGAGCAAATGCTCGAGCTTTACTTTCACATTCAGGCTTTTTCAGGTCTGAGGGTGGAGTTTAACTTTGATTTTTGCATGTTTTTCAAGTGGTGTATATGTGTACTTGTAATTGTATTATTATTATTGTGGCACTGACTGACCTCTTTGGTCACCTCAGTCATTCTTTAATCAGATCTAACGCTCATGCCATTCTGAGTCGTTCCCACTCCCACCTTGTGCAGCAGGTGGATGAACTTTGTGTGTAATTGTTTGTATTTTGTGTGGTTGTGTGTTAAAAGTCATTATTATGTTTTTTATATTACATGTCCAAATTTTCTTTTTTTTTTTTTTTAGTTCCAATAATAATAATAATACACTATGGTTTAATAAATACAATTAATAATACACAAGTACATGTTCACACACAACCACACACAATACAAACAATTACACACAAAGTCCATCCACCTGCTGCACAAGGTGGGAGTAGGAACGACTCATAATGGCATGAGCATTAGATCGGATTAAAGAATAACTGAGGTGACCAAAGAGGTCAGCCAATGCCATAGATTTAGAGGTATTCCCACGAATGGCTAAACGAGTGGCTACTTGTGAGAAAGCCTTCAAACACTATGAATTTTTTGATGTACATGTAGGTATTTTTTAGATACAGGGAATACATTACATACACTATGAATACAAAATTAAAATAATAAGAATAAGGATAATAGTTGTCCTAACCACAGGCTGGACCCGCTTGGTCACCATGCATTGACGTGCAAACACGGGGTTAATGTGGTCTTGCATCACAACAACCTTCGTGATGTTTTTTGTGGAGTTCTGCCATAGGGCTTGCTTAAGAGGTCAGGTCGAAGTTGGAAGTGGTCTTGGTCTTGACAGGCTGCACTCTTGTCCTGCTGACGTACTTGTCAACAATTGGCATCTTGGCACACCTGCTGCTTTTGACCTCACTATCACTTCACTGCTTAACCCAACCACTTTGACTGAAGCTGGGGTGAGGTGTGGGTCTTCTGCTCTGGTTGCTGAGGCAAGAAAGCATAATGCCAATTATTCCAAGTCTTAGTGTGCTGAGCGTGGATGGGTGTAGATTCCCCTAGCTGTGGAGTCATATGGATGCTAGGGCACGGAAGCACAACAATCCTTCTTGTGGCTTGTGGCTCGTCTAGCCATCCAAATGGGAACAAATCACAGGCTACCAGCATCTTGTACCAGAGGCTAAGCCTTTCGCTTGTGAGAGCCAATGCTAGAGCCTTGCTCTCCCGTGCAGGCGGTTTTTGGTATTCGGAGGAGGGGGGTTGAGGTGTGTGGGTGTAGGGTGGTTGCTGCTGTGACTTTGGTTTTTTTGGTGTGCTGTATGGTGTACGTAAAATTTATTACCTATTAAAAATAAAATAATAATAATAAATAAATCAACAGGAGGAAGAGTTTTTTGTATAAATATGTATATTGTGTGAGTGAGTGAGTGAGTGTTAGGATAAGTATCGTGTTGTTGTTGTTTGTTCATTTATCCTGATGTATCTGTATAATTGTATTCCCTGTTTATATTATTATTATTATAAATAAATAAATAATCACTTGTCGCCATTGTGGTTCTCACGTGAATGACCTTGCTACTCATGGCCTTAGCTGTAGATGGAGTGAAGGTCGCCACTCCAGGCATTCTAGCTAAAATGACATCATCCACAGAGCACTGTCAGCTGCAAAAATACCTGCTCGTTTGGAGCCTTCTGGAGTAGCTAGATCTGATGGTAAAAGGCCTGATGGAATTTCAATGGTTCCCTGGAAAGAGGGGAAACTCCTTGTGTGGGATGCTACATGCAGAGACACCTTGGCACCATCATATCTCTCCACTGCTGAAAGAGGCCCAGGATTGGTAGCAGCAGAGGCTGAATCTCAAAAGAGGAAGAAGTATTCCTCTCTTATAGCTAAATACTTCTTTCTTCCCATAGCATGTGAGTCTCTTGGTGTGTTTGGTGCTGAAACATTGTCCTTTCTTAAGGACCTTGGCCATCGGCTGCACCAAACCACTGGAGACTCACAATCCTACCAATTCTTACTCCAGCGCCTTTCTGTGGCAATCCAGAGAGGAAATTCCACCTCCGTCTTGGGAACATTAAGTTCCTTTGATGGTTTAGATGACTTTTAGTTCTGTGTGGGAGTGATCGAGTGTGTTAGTGTGCCAGTACATTGTATTTGTTAGGTTGTGTTGTTGTTAGTCATATATGTTAGTTTATTATAATAAAAAAATAAAATATAATAAAATAACAAATAAAAATAAAAAATTAATTGCTCAGTTGGCATCGCGGCTAGCAATCACCTGCTCCAAGCCAAAGTCTGTCGTCATTCATGACCTGTATGGCAGACTTAACACCTGCCTTGTAAAATCAGTGGCATCGGCCATCCTTAGTAGGATCGAGCCCCTTTGAACTGTTTTTGTGTTACATGCTTGCTGTATTATGTATCTGCTATATATATTAAAAGTAACATATTAGTAATAAAAAATAATAATAAAATAATAATAATAATAATAATAATAATAACCAAAGTGTCGTGAATTGGGATGGATGTGTATACCAATGGCAGTTGAGACATACGGTAACTGGGGGAAGGAGGCCCAACACATGTTCTCAAGACTGGCTACCTATTTAGCAATCCATCTTTCCTGCCCCAAGTCCAGAGTTCTGGCTGACATATATGGCCGCCTAAACATCTGCCTGGTGAGAGCTGTGGCAAGAGCCATCCTGGCAAGAGGCCTTTGCCCAGTCCATGTCTAGTGTACATGTATTGTTTTCCTTGTAGCTATAGTGTTAATAGTTAGGTTGTACCATGGAGTTTAACTTTTTCAGGTGTATCTTATGTATATGTTGTATATTAATATTAGAAAAATAATAATAATAATAATAATCCCAACTGGTTCTGCAGCAGACCAGCAGCCCTAGACCTCACTGTGATTTCACCGCTTAACTCTAATGTTATTGCCGAAGCGGGATTCACAGGGGGGTCAGCAGCTGCATCTGCTGAAGTCCGAAAGCACATTGAAAACGATCCAAAGTGTGAAGAACTTGGATGGATCTGTGTGCCCTTAGCAGTGGAAACCTATGGTGCATGGGGCATAGAAGCACAACGTACCATCTCATGTTTGGCCCGCAGGCTCTGCATAAAAACCAACCAAGCGATGTCCAGAGTGATTTCAAATCTATATGGTCGTCTGAACATGTCCCTAATTAAGGCCAACTCAAGAGCAATGTTGAGTAGAAGTGCATTGTAGTTTTAGATGTGTGGTGTAGTTAGTTGTGCATTTTATGTATGTATGTGTGTATATCATGTGCTATAATTGTATGTACTATTCAAAAGCTCTAGCTGCTAAGGAGCTTGCCTTATTTGACAACAATGTAAGGCAAAGTTTCACAGAGTGCCTGGCCTTAGACCCATCTGATGCTAATTGGGACCAGGCTCAACTAAGCCTCTCTCATGGTGGCCTTGGCTTAAGATCTCTAGCTCTTCACTCTCCAGCAGCGTATGTAGCTTCTCTTAGTGGTTCGGGTGCACAGGTGTTGATACTTCCAAGATTGCCTGGGATCAAGCTCTGCTCAGCCTGAGCAGAGGCCTAGGCCTGTGGTCATTGTCCCACCATTCATCTCATCCTTGCACTCATCTGGCTCTGGTCTGCATTTATCTCATCACCTGTCTCAAGCAGTAGAGATCTCTAACAGCTTGGTCTCACTGCAAGATGCAGTCAGTGTTAAGTCTCTCCAGTCTCACAGAAATCTCTTTCTAATAAGTTGGATGACCATGACTTAAATTTACCGCTAAAATCATCTTCTGTGGCAGACAAGGCATGTCCTTTATCAATTTCTTCCCCTCACGCTGCCTCCTGGCTTTCCATTGTGCCCTCTGATAGCTTGGGGCTTCACATGGATCCCCCAGTTTTTCAGATTGCCATTAAGAGGTGGCTTGGCCTTGATACATCAGAGGGCTCCCAATGTGCACTGTGCCTAGGCAGTGCACTTGATCACCTTGGCCACCATGCAGTTACCTGCAAGTATGGTGGGGATGTGGTCTCCAGCCATAATAGGATTAGGGGCATCCTGGTGGAGACCTGTCATTGGGGGCACATTGGGGTTAAGGTGGAGGTTGGCAACAACTTAAGTAGAGACCACAGCAAGACCCGTCCAGCTGACATCTTACTTCCCAACTGGGTCTTGGGCAGAACTGCGTCATGAGATGTGTCTATCACCTTACTGCTGAATCCTATCACTTTGTTGGAAGCGGAAGTGTCAGCCACAGCTGCTGCCCAGGTTACTGAGTCTAGTAAGCCCAATGCCAATGACTCCAAATGCTCAGAGCTAGGATGGGTATATGTCCCCATGGTTGTTGAAACCTATGGGGCTTGGGGAAAAGAAGCCACTGCTATCATCTCCTCAGTAGCCTCTAGACTTGCCACTTCCATGTGCCAGCCAAAGTCCATCCTACTGAACGAGATCTATGGCCCGTTGAACCTCAACCTTGTCTGTGCCAATGCTACAGCAATCCTCTCTAGGATAGCTCCACCACCATAGAGCTGCATATTGTATTTATGTGATATAATTGTATAATCTGTATTGTAAACCTATTTAATAATAAAAATAATAATCATACATATATAGTACAATATAGCAAGCAAGTAATAGGGAACAATTCAAGCGGAGGGGGGCTATTTAAATAATATTATATTATTACATTAATAAAAAATACATACATGTATTCGTCAGTCAATTGCTCTAATGATGCAAAATGCATAGATGTTGCTTGCCCATGCTGCTTTGCCTGCCATACTGATAGCCCATGAATTTTAGTTTACATTTCCAATTTAAAAAAAACACACTATTGACAAAAATTAATAATGATTTATACATGTATATGCCTAGTGTTCAGAGCTGGGTTGGGTGTGTATTGGAGACCTATGGAAACTACATAGGGAATGGAAGCCCAATATACTTTCTCCTGCCTGTCTTCTCACCTGGCCATCATCACGTCTTCCCACAAAGGTAAGGGGCTCACAGAGCTCTGCAGCAGGCTAAACTTCACCCTGGTTTGGGCCGTAGCTAGAGCCTTATTGGCAAGATGTGCACCCTCCCTTGGCCTCCTGAACATCCTTTTAGTTCTTCTATGTATTGTGTTTGATTTAGGTATTGTGTAACGTCTATATATTCTAGAGAGAAAGGACAACGAATTGTGAAGTCATCAAGAAGGATCCATCAGCAGTAACTAACAGCTCACAATTCAAATTCTGGGTAAAGAAAAAACACTTTGAACTGATTAACCACCCTGCCCTAAGAGTTAAAGATGTGCTGGGTCTCCCAGCCAAAAATCAGGTAACGTGACAAAGTACACCACTCACGCATGCCACATGCCACACTCTTCAATCTGGATGCAGTACAAAACGTTGCTATTACAAGCGCAGTAATACTAAGTGTTTATCAAAATGTCATGGTGGTAAGAGCTGCTCAAACCAGCCTTCTGAATTTGAACACGATTACAGCGTTCTATAGCTACCCTCTACTACCATTTTTCAAGTAATCCTACCGGCATCGTTGGTATTTGTGAAGTTAAGAGTGTATTAGACAAAGTCATACGTTAAAACATATCAGTTATTGCCATACTCTGTATTAGGTAATCATTGTTAATGACATACAGTCAGGATATGATTGCTTGTATCATTGCATCAGTGCAAAGCAGTTCACTTTTTGTTCATTCCAAACATTTTACTGGTATGTACAGAGTACAGTATATTCCATGGCTAAAACAATCCTTCATATTTTGGACATTCGTGCTATTCACTTTATAATTGCTGTAACATTTCACCAACCCTACACACCAGTCGATATTGCGTTCTGATGAACTATACCCAAAGTTGCATTATAAATGCAATATCAAAAATGTCTTCTTGCATTGCAAATCATCTCGTCCACCAGCAATGATGAGACTTTTTTATCTTGATTACATGTAAAGAATTTATATACATGTGTATAATACATATAATAATTTTAATAACAAACAAAACACACACAAACAACTACATGTACAGATAATTGTCCTGTTGGGTTGATTGGGGATAGGAGCAGACCAAGATTGATCGAGCATGTGTATTTAGAAGTTCTATTTTAACAATATTACAAGTACTGGATTTTAACTTGATGAAAACAAATCATACTGGTTTTGTCTAATGTTCACAGGTATGAGAGTCATATGTCCTGATATTGAAATAAATCATGCCCGCTGTAATTCTTAGTGCATGGGGAACTGGGGGGAAAAGAACAAAAGGTAAATCAAGTACCACGAGAAGAATAAGGGGCATTATTTTTACAAGCAGAACGTTCAGCAGTTAAGCAATGGCCTACGTTCGTAATTATGTACAATGTATAACATATATACAGTACGGTCCGGTTTCCTATAACCACTCAGAATGCAACGTGCATACACCGTTCTGATTGGGTAAAGCATATGCAGACAAAAGGAGGGCTTAGGAAAGTATACAGGAAAGCTACAGGATCCGGGGAAAAAATTGTTTTGGGCGTATACATGTATGTATATCTCACATGCAGATTAGATGTTCTGTACTGTGTTCGATGGTGCCCCAACTTTACAGTAAGAACACATTGTTCTATATTTTGAAAATACGTTACAAAGCAGCCTTAGGCCAACAGGAAGTTAAAACATCACAATTTGTGATTTGATAGCAGATTCGGTTGAAAGGTATGCTATAGACCTTCGCGCGGTGGCAAATGAGTTTGTAAACCATGATAATCGCCAGACTGTATTTGGCCAATGGAACTTTTGTTTCATTTGTATATACACATGTATATTCGAGCATTCACACAATTTAAGTGCCAGTCCTCCTTTGCTTCCAGGGGAGTTCGTGCGCACAACAAATAATTAAGCTTTGTGGTATATTAATCTGACGATAAACAGTGCAAGTGTACAAAATATATTGCATGCTTATTGCCATTTGGGGGTACAGCGTAATTAATTTATGTGCAAAGCAGCTTATCGCTAGATGATCTGTAAGGCTCACATTTCAATGAAATGCACGCTTGTATAAAATGATCAGTATCACAAAAAAGCAGCATGCTTCATGAGTCAGAATTTGCTGCATGCATGCAGAGCCATTTGTCATACTCAACTTTCACTCCGGCCTCATGCAGGCAGCAGCAGTTGGCATTAAATTTAACATACAATATGAAATTACTCAAGGAAATACACATGTATTTTAGACAAGCCAATGAACAGGTAGGTTCTCATGCATGGATTTCTGTGTGGCTGTGCATGGAACATGTGATATTGCAAAGGAAATGGTAAAAGCAAAAAGGTATAACATTAATAATGGAAGGTAATGCTTAGCTTCTTTTTTTCTTAATTCTTTAATCCATGGTGCTAGAACATAAGAGGTGCAGTTCTTTGTTCTACCTGCTAGGTATTTATGCAACATACTGTCAAAAATATTGACATCTTCGAAGCTAAAAACAATTGTTGAGACAGTTATCCATACAGATGTAATTTGGCAACCTCACTCCTGTTCTAATTAAACGTAATACCACTAGTCACCAACATACATACACGCACAATTTACATTACGTCCGTTCAAAATAAAGCTCGACCCGAGCTTTTTGCCTTTAGTTCAAATATCGACGTGGGGGACGGATCTTTTCTCGAAGGCTGTAGCGTCCAGTGCGTTCCCTCGGAGGTCTGTTTTCTACAGATACATCTGTAGAGGTATCCTCTGTCGTAGGGCTGGGTGCTGCTGCCTCAGTGCTAGCTTGGTCTTGAAGCTCTTTGTTTGCCTGCTGACTATCAGTAGTCCCTTCATCTGGTCTCCCGACACTTCCCAACACTGCATCTAGCCATTGAGGACATGGCTTGTTACTGGACTGACTCTTCCCGTACCAGTAATAACCATTGGGGAAGTCCCTTGGGCAAATAGTGGTGCGGTTCTGGTGAACTTGAATGTGCCCTTCATCAGGAAAATAGACTTTTGCTGCCACCACATCTGTGTCAGTGCAGCTTAACAGTCTATAAGGCCCATGCCAGGGACGTGAAAGCTTGCGATTCTTCCCACTCTCTTCATGAGGAAACTTGATAAGAATCCAATCACCAATCTTGTGCGTTGTGGGCCTGGCATGCTTGTCGTAACCCTTCTTGTACCTACACTGTGCTTTTTGGATGGCATCACAGGCTAGCTTCCTTGCTGAGGACAATGACAATAGTAACTCCTCTCGGTAGTCACTAACACTGCTGGGCGTCAGGTTCTCTACAGGAAGTAGTGATGACTCCAATGGGGCTCTGCAGTCAATCCCGAACAGTAGATATGAAGGTTTCTCTCCAGTAGAATCATGCGGTGTATTGCGATACGCCCACAGAACTCCTGAAAGGTAGCGATCCCACTGGTTCCCAAACTTAGCTGCGTGTTTCCTAAGTGCTGTTTTCAGGGTACGGTTAAACCTTTCTACCATGCCGTCACATTGAGGGTGGTAAGCGGTAGTGTTCAGCTTCTGGATACCCAAGGCACGACACACATCGAGCATCAGGTGAGACAGCAAGTTTGTTCCACGATCAGATAGAAGTGCTTCGGGTACTCCACAGAAGGGTATAATCTCATCCGCTAGCAACTTCACGATGCGCTCTGACTTTTGATCGGGTACTGGGAACACTAATGGCCACTTTGAGAAGAAATCCTGGAACACCACAACATATTTGTTGCCTTGTGAGGTGGCTGGCAACTCCATCAGATCAACACCAAATATCTGAAAAGGTCTTTGGACTGGGATTGGCGACAGCAGTGGCTTAACTGGGCGACCTCCCCCAGTGGCAATAGCACATTCCGGACAAGACTGCAAAACATCCGTGTACATCCCTTCCTACCACCAGTGCTTGGCCAACATACTGTACACTTTAGGACCACAGAAATGTCCTGCATATCTGCCACCATGGCTCTCTTCCACTAGCTGTCGTTGCAAGTGTTTAGGCAGAACTACTCTTCTCACACCTCCCTTGGTTTCCACATAGTACAGAATTCCATCTGTAACTGCAAACATCGGGGCTTGAAGAGCCAATTTTCTCGCCTGCTTCTCTTCCTGGGGTAGTTCACCTTCTTCCAAGAACCTGATGGTCTGCATCACATGAGGGTCCTTCTTCTGCTCCTCTCTAAAATCCACTTGTTGAACTTGCTGCGGCTCTGCTGCTAGAAGCTCGGCTACTGTGCCGTCGGTCTGGATGGCCGCTACTTGCACTTCTTCTACTTGCTGAGTGGCTGGTCCAACAGGATTCCGAGACAGGGCATCGGCATTCGTGTTGCTTTTCCCTGACTTGTAGATGATGCTAATGCTTTTGACTCCGCTCTCATAGACCTTACTCCACCAGCGTGCGTGTTTTCCTGAGGGGTTGGGTGTCTCTAACACAGCCTTCACTGCTGCATGGTCAGTATAAACTGTGACACTATTGCCATACAGGTAGCCACGAAAATGGGTAAGTGCCCATACTACTGCTAGTGTCTCCAGCTCCGTAATTCCATAGTTACTCTCTGGTCTAGTGAGACTTCGACTAGCATATGCCACGGGATGGAATGTTCCATCATCTTGTGACTGTGATAGCACTGCGCCAACACCGCTACCTGAAGCGTCAGTCTCCAAGACAAATGGCTTGGTCATATCCGGGTAAGCCAACACAGGAGCACATAGTAACTTTGTCTTGAGAGTCTGGAATGCATCTTCACATTGGGCAGTCCACTCAAACTCTGCTCCTTTCCGAGTCAGGATATGTAACGGCTTTGCAATGGTTGCAAAATGTGGTATGAACCTTCTGTAATAGGAGCACATCCCAAGGTACTGACGAACTCTGCTAAGATCCTTAGGTGTAGGGAACTCCTGTACTGCTTGCACTAACTTCTGGTTAGTTCGCAATCCCTCTGGGGTGATGACATGTCCAAGATACTCCACCTCCTTGCGTATGAAATGACATTTTGAAGGTTTCAACTTGAGGTTTGCCTGCGTTATTCGTTCCAGTACTAGCTTGAGATGACCAATATGATCCTCCAAGTTTGCAGAGAAAATCAGAATGTCATCTATGTAAACAGAAACGAATTCAGGACCTTCCGCTGGGTTCAACCCTGCAAGGACTTGCTGCATAAGACGCTGGAAGACTGCTGGGGAGTTCATCAAACCAAAAGGCATGACTTGAAATTCAAAGAGGCCTTGAGGTGTTGCGAATGCTGTCTTCTCCTTTGAGTCTGGATGCATTCTGATCTGCCAGAAGCCAGCTGCTAAATCAAGGGTAGAGAAATATCTGCTATGGCCTAACTGATCCAGCAAGTCATCAACTCTCCATCTGCTTTGGTCACTTCATTTAGGCCTCTGTAGTCAACACAAAATCTGTGTGCTCCGTCCTTCTTTCTTACTAGAACAACTGGACTAGACCATGGGCTACTAGAGGGTGTGACCACTCCCATCTCCTGCATCTTTTCAACTTGACGAGCTACCTCTGCTCTCACTGCAAGTGGCATCCGTCTCAGCGGTGACTTTCTTGGTTGGGTTGTACCAGTGTCAATAGTCATCTGTATCAAGTCTGTCTCTCCTCGCTCTTCTTCTGACAGACTGAAAGCATTGTGAAAGCCTAGCAGCATATCCACTAGTTCTGCTTTCTGAGCGGGCATGATGTCCGATCTCTCTATATCCAGCATATCCTTCAATCTTGCCTTCCTTTGTGTCGAGTCGGTAACTGACTTCAGGGTGTTTACTGCTACTGAACCTCTTCCACCTGTGTGACTTGGCGTCTGCTTCACAACAGTGGCTGGAAAAGCTGTCCCAATCTCTGCACCTCGTTCCAGACGTGCTGTGTATCCTGTACGATTCTCAGCGACTACATGCGCTATGCCTTTGCCATCTGGTCGAATTAGTGAATCCACAATGATAACCCCACATAACTCTCGAATACTGCTGTTTTCTTCGAAGAGTACAGCTCCTAACGATGTGCACTCAGAGACTTGGACTGGTACCACAACACTCTTGTACGACGGTAAGTGCAATGACTGCACCAGATTCACCACTACTCGAGGTACTTTGGCATCAGTAACTGCATGATCTTTTGACTTACGGGTGTCAGCCTTCTTTGATCCTCTCCAAGGTTCAGCTAGGTGGTGGTAAGTGATTATCCCAAGCTGCCTACAGACTCCTTCAGACAACAAGAGCTGATCATGTGCATCATTCTTCAAATAGACTGGTGTCTTCATGCTCTTGCCTTCAAAAGATAACTCCAGGTCAATTCTACCGTCCAATGAAAATGTCTTCTGGTCGTATGTTCGTGGTGTCTTGTCAGCTGTCATCAGGCTTCCTTTCTTCAGTCGAGCTACTGCTGCTACTCTCTTGAACAGACTACTCCCGATGATCGTAATGTCTGAACCACTGTCAATCAGACCATATACTGGGACTTTCTGCACTTCAAGCCGTACGCAGTGTGTCTTGCTTCCACTATCTGTTACCTTGATTTTCCTTACTCCATCCTGTTTGTGTAGCGATCTCCCGGAGGACCTACTCTCAGGTTCTGGGCCTGGGCAATCCCGAGCAATATGCCCATCCTTGTGACACTTGAAACAGCGCCTGGTGCTGTTGGTCTTTTCGGCAGGTTTCACAACATTACTCCTTGTAGGCTCACGAGGGGTTGGGTGACCTATCTTGCCATAGTGCTCTCTCTTCTGTAGCTCTTTTAGCCTTCTTTCCTCGTTCTTAGCAGCTACACACAGTTCTTTATAACTTGTAGCTCCAGAAACAGCTGGTGCTTTCATGACTTCGTGAATGAGACCCTCCTGCATCTGACCAAGAAGTAGAGTGTCTCTTGTCTCCTGTGACATGTTATCACGACCATAAGCAACGCGAAAAGTACGCTCCAGCTTCCTAATGTACTCCGACACTGATTCTTTCTCATCTTGACACAAATGACGGAAATCTTGAGCCGCCAAAGTTTTGCTTCCCGTGTCAAGACGTGTTCTTAGTGCTGCTACTGCCTGTACATAGGTCGTTCTCTCTGTTTCGCTGATTAGTGTCCACTCTTGCAGTGCTTTTCCCCGTAGATGGCCAGCAAGTTGCATCAGCTTTTCCTCTAGTGACCACCTATTCCATTCTGCTGCTCTCTCAAGTGAGGGTAGCCAATCATCTAATTGCACTTCGTAACAATCCCCACTAAAGGAATCAATGGGTGGAGCTTTACCCACTCGCTTCCCCGTAGATTTTGATGTGGATGCTTCGGATATATCTGATCCTGACGGAGATGTGCTGCGTGCCTCTTGCTGTTTCTCCCTAGCTCCCTTTTGAAGAGTCCTTGCTTCATCCTCTGCGTGCTTCAGGGCTTCTTCAAACTCACGTAACTGTGCGCAATTGGCTTTCCACACGGCATTCAAACGCTCCTTACACGTTTTCAATGCTTCTTTCAGTTCATCCCGCTCCTTGACGACTTCGTCCAGTTTCGCTTTTAACGATTCTTCATCCTCTTCTTGTTCTGCGTTCTCACGCTGTTCCGCTGCCTCTTGCTGTGGAACATCCTCTGTTTCTTCCTCTTCCATTGGTGGATCCGCTTCTAGAAACACTCCCTCTGCGTCCTGCAACTGGAGTAGTATTCCACCATCCTCACCTTCTTTGACTACTACTTGAACATTGAAAGGATCACGTCCGTCTTCCGTTATCTTTCCTTCGATCATACGCAGTATGTCCGCTGCTGACGCCCTCGTTGGTATTTCTAATGCAACCGCCAATTGACGAATGTGCGTTGTCGTCAATCGTCTGGAATTCAACGAAAGAATTGTGCTACCACGTGGCACCGCCGCCTGGTCCTCTGCCATTTCGTTTTCCATCACAATCCCAAAATACCACGCTTAGGAGACTATATACGACGAAAGAACCCGAAAAGAACGAACGGATGCACCGATGCTATCGCATCCAACGTCTCGGTGTGAACCTCCACTGTAATTTGGCAACCTCACTCCTGTTCTAATTAAACGTAATACCACTAGTCACCAACATATATACACGCACAATTTACACAGACAGTGACTTAATGCCACAATTCAAATGTGCATATCTGTTTTCTCAGGTTGAAAAGCTATAGCACAAGGCGCTGTACATGTAGTAGTCAGTACCACATGCATGCACACCACAATAAATTCATACAAAAGCTCTTTTCATTAAGAGAGGTAGTTAACTACCATCAACAGTTAACGGGTGATTGACGGGTTAACTAGGATTTGAAGGCTACATGTTTCGTTGAACTTGTACTGCAAACGTGGACTAAGTATTCCGAGGGGGGGAGGGGGGGGGGGACATCTATGCCTAGGAAAAAATGTCCGGCATGGAGGTACAATAATTCCTAGAGGGGACATTCATTCCTAGGCACCAATGTCCGGGGGGAACAATCTTGCCTAGGAATGAATGTCCGGGGGAACAATTTTCCAGGGGGACATCTATGCCTCCGACACCTGTTGTGATCGGCTGTAACGCGCTCATCATGATCAATTCAAATGTCGAATGGGCGTGTGTAAACATAGTGCGTATTTTTATTTTGCGCAAGCTGAAGGGAATATAAAATAATGGGGTGAAAGCAAAGTGTGGGATGTTGTTTTGGATAAGGTATTCTTGCGATTGTAATGTAAGGGAAGTATTCAAAAAGACATCGACTGCAACCGTGTCTATAATGAGGTTTATTTCATAGGCATAGCCTCTCATGCAGTCGTACCCATTCCTGTAACTTGATTGCCTAATTATCAAACCTAGCTTCCAACCCAATACAGTCGTGAACGGTACGGCCCGGCTTCTAAACAGTTGGGCTACAATGAATTGCGTCCAAATAACAGGGCAGTTGTGTAAAGTTTTTTATAAGCCTTTTAGGGCAGAAATTAAACGTATTTATGTGCCTGCCAACTAGAGGTGGAATTCACTACGTTATTGTCTGCTTCTCCACGCGTTTGACATCCCCAGATGCTGAGAGGGGAAGAATATGGTGCTTGTGGTAAGCTCCCTTCGTCGCTGTTGGTTACATTTTGAAGTGAACGCCTATATCTATTTTCTTGACTTCAGTTTGACAGTGTAGTACGCACTCGCATCATAATTCATATATAATTAAGCGATACAGGCCCCCCCCCCCCCTCCCCCTTCCTCAAATAATTATTTACGAATACTAAAATACTGATTGAGAACTATCAGCAATTTCTGTTTGAGGGCTAATAGTTTTTCTGTTCAACAGCTTCCATTTAGGGGTTTGTTTTTTTGTGTGATCAGATGTTTATTTTGATACATGCATAATAATTGTGACTAGTACATAGCACAAAAGAAAAATCAATATAAGCATATAGTTACCAGTGCACATCTTTAAACTGCATGATAATACTACGTTACCAAATATGTCAATCATTCACACAAAAACATCATATGAAAGATGTGATTTATTCATACAACACTGATTCACTACACAACATTCTATGCTGCATTTGTGTGAATGATTGATACTCCTAAAAAAGGAAAACTTCAAAATTCAATCTAAAATTCTTTGCATTGCTTGGTGCCTGCCATGCATTTAGTTTCTGTCTCAAAGTGAAAAGAGTAGTTTAGGTGCTTTGTGTACTCACCACTGATTTACAAACCATAATAGGTCCGAGAAATTACTTGAAAAATATTCCAAGATAGATTCTCATTTACGATCAGTTGATTGTGCATACATAGCTAAATCCTACAGGATTTGTGAATTGACAGCCACAGTATTGATACCTTCTTGAGACATCCTTCATGTTAGAGCCATTTATAATCTTGAAGCCAACGTCTCTGAAATTTAGCCTGTTTCCTTTACCTTACTCCAGCAACACTAAATCATACAGTATTTAAGTAAAACAGCATCTGCAAGCCTGTCTTGCTCCGATATCAGTACTAATATCGTTCATTATCATTTCATGCTCTTGACTGTCAGATTGCCTCTTGTACAGACATCCTGAGCAGGATCCTATTCCTCTGACTGCTCCTCTGTCTGCATGATCAGTGTTAGGAAGTTCAGCCGAGGAGGTTTTACACCCGTCATTTAGATGCTGATTGAGATATACATGTATACTGCTTCCAGATCAAAATCTGTATCGGCATCATCATCCATAGATTCGGACTCGTAGGATACACAAGTAACTGGTAGGCCAGATACTGATGGCTCGCTGTGATCAGGACCTTTGAGTATTTCACTTTCCGAGTTGAACTTGAAAAAGTCCAATAAGGACTTGCACTTCAACATCTTTGATGGAAAGCAGGCAAAATGAACTCAGTGAAAAATCTGATACGATGAGTGCACCTGTCATAAAGAAAACAATTTTTCATGCATAAGATATCTATACCGCCAGTAAAAAAATTCCGCGCTTCGCGCGGGAGGGGGCACATATCCCTCCCACACCCACCCCCTTTTACCACCCTGGGTCCAGCCACCCCCACTCCTAAATTCCTGGATCAGCGCCTGCGATATACCTTTGTCATGAATTTCCAGGCACCAGCTACGATTTTCGGGCCGTGCACGTGGTTAAGCTGACACATTTTATTGTAGGTAATCATATGATTCGTGGCATGCGACTTGGCTGATAATTACACTCCATGCAGTTGCACACAGAATGGGTGCCTAATTTATTACGACGTCGTGGCACGCGAGACTACCTGAACTGAAGTGCATCAAATTGACCCTATACTATGCAAAATCGGCATTACTATTTGCCACACACATACAGTGTCGTAAATACCATGGCCAGTATAATGAAACGCAAATAAACCTTATAAGGTGCTCATATCGCTTAGCCGCGTGAACTTCAGAAGAAACAAAAAAAAAAAAAACAGTACACCTTTCGAGGATGATTTGGTTGAAGCGCCAGAAGTGGTCTCAAAGCGAGTATTTGTCGAAGTGAGAATCTAGCGGGGCAGTCAAGTTGTCAAACCTGCAACTTGGGAGGCCTCAACTCATCGTGGGGAAAAAAAACATGCAGGATCGAATCGCAACTCTGTGATTCAGAACCACTGGCTTCAGCGTTGAGCCAAATGTCTAGTAATGAATATTTGCACTAGCTGTAGCAGTATTTTTAGACCACATTAGAACACCTTGGCCTGAAGCTTTGCAAATGGTTAAATACTCTTGAATCTAACATCGCCATCTGCGAAGGTGTAGCAAAATTGTGTTACAAGGTAACAATGTATTGTCGCCGGCGTCACAAGTTAGATCTACACCACAACAGGTAAATCACTAGATCATAGAGACCAAAAATCTAAATAGTCGGGGGGAAAAAATGAGGTCAAATGACGGGTAGGGGTGGTTTCACATAAGAAGATAACCCTAGCCCAACGGACCTCACACTACTTACTGACCTGACAGTATTTATAACACTGCAAAGACGGTTACTTGTCGTTGTGGGTTGCTTGTCAATGAATATATTTTAAAACATATTATAAAGCCTCGTACCCAGGCGATAGGGGTAGTTACTGCCAATTTGCCACGGCGTCGTGAGAATACGCAACCTATCCATCCCCAGACCAGATCTAGATGAACACGCAATAAGTAAAACAGATGCCAAATTTAGCCGGCTGCTTCATTTTGTTATACTGCCTTGCAGCTAATGACATTATTATTACACATAAAATACGAACACAAACATATAGCACGATCTCTCTAGCTAGGATTCCCAATGCAGGACACTGGCATTTGGGTCCATTTGAATGTATAACTTTTGGCCACTGCTTCAAGTGCTGCCACACTAGCTTGGTGACATATGACTCACCTTAGATGGCTGAGCAGAGGGGTGATGTGATGGTGATGTCCACTGCAGCATGCAGCTGGTCTGGTATGGGCAAGCCATGGCCCCTCTCCACACTAACACACAGAATGAGGTCAAAGATCTCATCCCAAAAGCAATTATGGAATACAACATCTTCACATCATAGCTTAATGACCAAGAGGATTAAGTGCAGTATTGAGGCAGAATGGACACGTGGTATGGATCGATCTGAAGTGTCCAGTCCCCCCCCCCCCCCCCCCCCATCCCCGGCAGCAAAAACATTCTGGTACTCATTGGACTTTGAGGTGCAAGCCCAAACCAGTTGAAGGGACCACGAGTATTAATGGGATTGGGGAGGGGCCACCACTAGTGACTTGCTCTGTTGGTATAAAAGCAAGACCCTTGTTGGAAAATTTAAATTAACAAAACATCCAATATCTCACACATACGGTACACATTAAGATCTACAACAATAACATGCACTGTTAAAATAGCCCTCAGCCACCCTATCACTTCTCCATAAGACTTTCCCCATTTATTAAGGCAAATGTGTTCAGAAAGTTGCTTAAGATATTAGGTTGCTTCAAGTCCTAAAGCACCATCAACGGAAACCACAAATAGTGTAATTGAGGCTCGTCGAGCATTAGCAGCATTGTTGTATTTTCCTTCTTTTCTGCTCAGTTCTGCTGATGCTAGAATCGCCGCTACACTTCTGTTAACATGAGATGGTGCATCGGTGTCTATAACACGAATGTCAAAGAGTGCTTGAGTCTGAGGCTGCCAAACTCCTCGTACACCAAGGTCAGCGACTAAGGAGGGTTCATCTGTGACTTCACGTGCCTCTTGAATCACTTGTTCTAAGATGATGTCCTTATAAACAATAGATGACAAATCAACAATAGTATCTCTTACTTCGTTGTGACGTCTGGTAACGAGACCTCCTTTCTTGCAATCCAGGGCATGCTTGTAACTAAAAGTAGCTCCACATCCGTCACAAGTAACTGGCACCTTCAAAATGGGTCGATGATATCTGACTGTAAGGGCATCACGAAACTCAGTGGCAGAAAGATTATGATGACATGCGGTTGGTAGTATAGTTAACCATGAAAATGTTTTTAAAGTGACGGCCATTTGTATAGCACGTATATGTACCTGCTTACATCAAGGGTGGAGAGCACTGAATCTAACTTGTTTTGATCTTGCTGCTGAAGTTCATGGTGCATAGTAGATATTGCTTCTGTCATCTTAACATTATGATCCACTAGTGAAAAGGGTTTTCTTTCCTTGATGGCATCTGAAATATGCCTTTTGCCTGATACTGAGGTGATGTGGGCTATGTTAGCCATTTCAACAGGATTGCGAATGCCCATTCCACCCATTTTTACAGGGATTGAAACGAGCAGTTGGTCTTGTTGGGATATTGCACTGTCAAAAATAGCACGCCAAAAGGATGCATAAATATCATTCCAAACAGGGGTGAATGCATTGGGATTAGTCTTTGTAGGTAAGACCATTCAAATTGAAGAGATTTAGATAATGATACAAAAGCAGCTTGTGGGTATTATTTTGCAGTGTCTGAGAGAGTAGTAACAACGTTTTTTCCGCGGCTAATCCTTGACTTTGTCTTCAACAACATTTGAGAGTACATTATTGTTACTGGAGAGGATTATTATTATTAAAACTCAATAGCCTTTATGGCAAGCTGAATCTTAATCTAGTTAAAGCAAACGTCATCTAGATGCTTTGTCTCGGACATGTAGACTAGGTAGTTGCATAATTGTATCATTATATATCAGAGATGTTGCATCTGCTGAAGAAGAGAAGAAGAGAAAATATTGTGATGCTGCAGTAGTGCCTCCTTCACACACCTAGTTGTTTCTGTTGACCGAGTCCTAGCCGGGAACCAGAATGTTTTATTAAAATCCTTGCAGAAAAATGGAAAAAATCATATCCTGAAGTAGCAGGATGGGTATGAACAAGGCTATCTTTTGTCACTGTGATGGCCACAAGTATATGCCTACGGGGTTCTTGAACCAAATGGAGAAGTGGTGCATCTATAGATGACAGGGCTCAGTGGTCTACCAGAACCTTTATTATATAAAGTGGCTCAGATATGTATTATTATTTTATTTTTTGTATGTCATGCTTTATTCTGTGTATTGTAAGTTTTAAAAAAATAAAATAGAATAAAAATATTATCTAATAATAATATTAAATAATGATAATTTAGTTACATGTAGGGCAAATGTGAGGGCTATTTTGTGCAGGCTTTCCTGCCCCCATCAAGAATACACTTGAGTTTGTATGCTGTTTTGTGACTTGTGTTTAGTTATTCTCGCGGTTGTGTAATAGTTATTCCCTGTTTATTATTAAAGTTATTTATATATCTTACACATATATATTACAAACAAAAGGACTAATATTACAATAAGTTCTATGGATCTTCCACAGATGATCCTGCTCGAGACAGGAGTGCCCATGCGTTGGCTCGCATCAAAGTCAGGCTAAGCCTGCCATACAATAGACAGGTAGCATGGGACTTGGAGCAATTTCCCCTGGTGGCTAGGCAAGAGGCAAGGCGTGATAAAGTTAAATAATAATAATAACAACAACAAACTGTGCGATGTACTTGTGGAGTCCAGCTGGCGAGCTCATCTGGGTGGCCAGGTGGAAATGAATAACAATCTCATCAATCACAGCCATACCTGTTAAGCTGACTTTTTAGTTCAAAACTGGGTCTTGGGCAAGCCAGCAGCTTTTGACCTATCTGTCACATCTCCGCTTAATCCTACAACTCTTTTGGAAGTGAGTGTGACAACAGGAGTAGCTGCACTGACCACTGAGCTGAGAAAGCACTCCTCCAATGACACCAAATGTAAGGAACTTGATTGGGTCTGTGTACCATTGGTGGTGGAGTCGTATGGAGCCTGGGGAAAGAAGGCTTTGGAGTCTATCTCCCAGCTAGCTTCTCGACTAGCCACTTGCTCGGGCTTCACCTGGTATGAGCTGATGCAGTTGCCATCCTTTCCCGAAGCATCAGTCAAAGTGATGTAGGGTAGGTATAATTAGCATTTTGTGTACATTGTGCGTAGTCTAGTTGTATATGTTTATACATCAGTGTATTTGTGTATGTCCATTTATCCTGTATATTGTAATTGTAATACTACATGTACATGTACATGTGTATTGTGTATATCTTAATAAATAAAATACATGCAGGTATATATATATAATCATGATAATCGTATCTTGTAGGGTGTTTACTTTTGAGCAGAAGCCATTGATAAATAATGCTGTTTCGGTCGTGGCATTAGGTTATGATCTAATTTTAAAACCTAATGCCACGACCGAAACAGCCGCCAGTGCTGACAATAATATAACTGATCAAATAAACATGTGGCTGTGAGACTGCATGCATGACGTGCGTATCAGTAATAACTACACGCATGCGCCATTACAATATTTGTCTTAACTCCGGATTCAATATTTAGTTCTGTAGTTATACTTGAATAATTATTTAATCAAAGTATTATCGAGAAGCGAGCTGCATGTGGTACGTAGCTTGTGAATTGTTGTAATGACATAGTCACATAGGAAATGCAAATTAAACATCACAATTAGTTAAGCGAATCGCGGCCATACCTCGGAAGTACATGAAGTGTGCTATTTGACAACAATCAATTAATTTGTAAATTTAATATCATTTTATCGCTACGCACGGATGCATTACACGTGCCGTCAACAGAAGAATCTTTTTAATTGGCCTGGATACACAAATGAAACCACGTGGTAACTGGTTACAACATATATTAAACTTCAATTGTCATTTTGGATATTTGCCATGGAGCTCTCCTGTCACATGCCCTACATGGTAATCACCCTTCCCACTTGACCAACATTTGGTGCCAGCATCTATTCGCACGTCGCAGCACATTACAACATAGGATCCACCAACAACGCATAAACATATACACAACTGATCGGCCACTCAATCTTCAACCACTCAGTCCTGACATCACACCGCAGTCATCCAATACCGAACCACCGTCCTGATTGTCCAGCAGAACCCAATAACCAGACACATAACACACATAACACACACACAAGAGCAGTGGGCATAAAGAAAACCTAGCTAACTATATTTAGAACAGGTGAGCCCACACCTGATCTTGGAAAAACCCCGTGGAAAAAACCTTCTGAAGGAAAAAATTCCACCATTTGGGGCAAAAACCTTTCTAACTAAACTGCTCTCCCACATACACACAGATACAACAACAAACAGCTCCTCTTCGTCAGATTCCCTCCATCAGCTTTATGTCTGTCAAGGATCACCTGCAAGTGCTCGACAATACAAGGGGAAAAAACTGCAAGCCACACCACGTGCGTTTAGAATGCCTAGAATGACTCAATAACCCCTTCACTCCCTTATCAACCCTCCGACCACGTGTTTCACCCTTCCAACCAATCGCCATTCAGGCTATATTTAGACAGGAGCTTATTTCCTGTCTAATTCAATCCTTTCAACCTGACAGGAAATATATCTCCTGTCACATGCCCTACATGGTAATCACCCTTCCCACTTGACCAACATTTGGTGCCAGCATCTATTCGCACGTCGCAGCACATTACAACATAGGCACACAACGACAGCAAAGCAAGCATAGTTAAATCCCCAAACTCTTAGACACAGATAGACGACTGCCCGCCGAGTCCTTGACGTAGCCGTCCTTAGCTGACTCGGACCGCCATCGGCCGTGCCGCTTAAACAGCCGATCAGGCACCCCAGCATTAGCCGCAGCCGTTGCACCCCCCGCCCTTAAACTATGCATACCAAACTGCAGCGGGTCCATACCCAACATAGCAATCTTCGCCAGCAGCAGCTCCCTCAGCCTGGAGTAGCTCAGCCCACCAGACTTGCGCAGCGTCTCCCCACTTTTGGAGTTGACGATAGCCCTGAAAACCCTGTCATGCGACTCTCCATTCAGGTGACCCATACGAAAATATCTCTCCATCATCTGCACCGGGCACGTAATAGCACCTGTTCTCCCCACCAGCAATGAGTCACCCTCTCTAAACTGATCTGTTTTACTGGATCGTATACTCAACACCATACCCTCCTCCTTAAACTTCACGTCCGCGCACTCCAGCTTCAGCAACTCCTCGCACCTCATAAAACCCGCAAATCCCACCAAACAAATAGCTAGCAACCTGACCTCCGACAAGGAAGGTTCGGGTCCTGCAGCCACCACCCTCGCCTTCAGCATTTCCGCTGTCACCGGCTCCTTCCTCACCTTCGGCTGTGCCAACAAACGCCTATGTCCTGCCAGAGCAGCCTGCACCAAAGGTAGACTGCTCACCGGTGGTAGCCCTGATACCTGATGTAGCCAGGAAAGTGCATTCACTGCCTCCTCTATTACCGATTTTGACTGCACGGACTGGCTAAGATGTTGAAGGTAGAGGACTATGTGAGCCTCCTGAGCAGGGAAACTCGGAACGCCCTGCCTGGCTTCTGCCCAAAGCTTCCATCTCTGGAAGGCACCAATGTACTTTCTCACTGTACTATCGGCCTTCCCGCTAAGCAGCGTATCCGGGACCTCCCTTGCCAACCGCTGCAACTCCGGGTCCTTCAAATCTGCAAGTCGCGACCAAACCCCTGCCGCTTCCAAATCTACCATGGGAAAACAAGAGAAGTGAATCCAATAGACTACCCTGACCCGCACGGCCAGGCTACACCAAGCCAACCCTCTTGGGCCACACGGTCCAACCGTCGTTGACCTGGCCCCCTGGGTTCTGTTTGACCCACGGTCAAACCTAGGCCCCCTGGGCCTGTCACTGCTCTCCGGCAGCCACATTGACCACACTGGTCAATGACACCCAATCCTGCTCCCTGGCAGCACAATGACCACACTGGTCGAATGCAGACAAACCTGCCCCCGGCAGACACAAGACCACACTGGTCGAATAAAACACAATCCTGCCCCCGGCAGACACAAGACCACACTGGTCGAACAAAATGCAATCCTGCACTCCGGCAGACACAAGACCACAATGGTCGAACAAAATGCAATCCTGCCCCCGGCAGACACAAGACCACACTGGTCGAATGCAGACAATCCTGCCCCCGGCAGACACAAGACCACACTGGTCGAACAAAACACGATCCTGCCCCCGGCAGACACAAGACCACACTGGTCGAACAAATCACAATCCTGCCCCCGGCAGACACAAGACCACACTGGTCGAACAAAAAACACAATCCTGCCACCGGCAACATATTACCACACTGGCTGAAAGCTTGAAACATAGTGACAACTAAGACCAAACTGCCCCTTACAGGGACACAGGGTCATACTAAAAACCCACCTTCAAGGCCAGCAGACGATCGCTACGCCTGCACTCTCCAAACAAATTACCACCCGATCTCCCCTGCAGCGTACATGCAGGTACCATTCTTACATCTACTACAAAAGATGCATAACCCATGCCATCAGTGCACAACAAAGGCCAAAAGGGAGCTGACTCCCAGCATGGCACTACAAGTGTACCACTAGCATGACACACTTCAGCGTGCTTCATCACCCTCACCACTAATGATGGCGGTGGACACCACCAGTTGTTCTCCCCACCACCCCAATCCACCGTAAATGCATCCACAGCCTCAGTCCCAGGGCATGCAAAACGAGAATTAAACCGCGGAAGCTGCGAGTTATAGTTGTCAGCAAACCTATCTATAGAATGGGGACCCCAAATGCCATCTAAATCATAGAAACACTCTGGATCTACCTGCCAATCATCGTAATCTATGATACGACTAATGAAGTCCGCTAGCTCGTTTTCTTCCCGTGGTAACCACTCCGGCTCCAATCTAATTTGGTAAGCGATACATGTTTCAAACACCCTCATGGCCTGCTCTTGTAAATGTGCCTTACGACTGCCAACCTGTATGATACGCACTACATTCTGGTTATCTGAGAACCACCTAACCCTCACATTCCGCAGCTTGGGAGCAATGGAATCCAAAACTCTACTAACTGCCACTAACTCCCTCCACGTGGAGCTCTTCACCGCTTCCTCTGGCAACCAATTACCATGGGCCACGTGCATGCCATGCTCCACAGTGTACCCTCCATACCCCGTATCACTAGCGTCTGAGTACACCACTCTAACTGCTGAAGGGCTATGCCATATTGGCTGTGAGTTATAACTATGCAGGCAGTCTACCCAAAACTCTAGTTCCGCACGCGCCTGCGGGGACACTTCTAGCACATCGCACCAAGCATACCGGGACTCTAACACAGCGTACAAATTTCTGGTCATAAACCTTGACACTGGGCCTAACGCAATACCCATTGAAATAATCCTGCCAACTATACTGGCTATCTGTTTGGCCCTCAACCAACTGGACAATAGAGCCACCCGCAGTAATGCCACCAACATATCTACTTTTTCCCGGGGAACAGAAACATATCCATCCAGCAGGTCTATATTGAATCCCAACCACATTACCCTGTGAGACGGTGTCCACACTGACTTATCCACATTCATCACAAAACCAGCCCTTTCCAAAGAACCCCTGACCCACATGCTAGCTTTTTCAGCACTTTCCTTCCCCTTCACAGCTACAATCCCATCATCCAAATACATGAGGCATTTTAAACCTCTAGACCGCCACAGCTTTACCAGTGGCCGTAACAACTTAGTAAACACATACGGTGCCGATGCCAACCCGAAAGGTAAAACTGTAAACACGTAAAATTGCCGCTCCCACTCAAAACCCAGATACTTACGATGATGCCTAGCAATATCCACATGATGGTACCCGGACTTCAAGTCGAAACTAAACATGAGCTCACCTTGGCTAAAAAGCATCATTGCTATTCGTAAATCCTCATATTTAAACTTCCTTTTCAGTAAATACTGGTTGACATGTCTCAAGTTCACCACCAACCGTTTCTTGCCCGCACTGTTCTCCACTACAGACACTGGGCTGCATATGAATGGCTGTTCAGTTACCTCCTCCACAAACCCTCCTCCCACCAAGTCTGCTACTGCCTTGCATACAAACACGCTATTAGCGTAGGCTGTATTTTTATTGCCCCTTCTATAAGCTGGCGGTTCCACATGGAATGGCAACATGTACCCGTCTCTAATCATGTCAATGATCCATTGTGTAGCATGAAGCTCTTCTACCCAATACTCCACATGCTGCCTTAACCTGCCCTTAACAGCCATACTATTCTTCTCCACTTCCTCATACTCCCAGCACCTCTGCGTACATGCTAACTCATCCCCATCAGTCCCTGCCTCAGGTGACAACTCAACAGTATGTGACCCCTCAAGGGACAACTCATCCTGCAACACAACAGGTGATAAACCCTCACCATGTGCTGCTTCCTGATCAGGGGCAGCTGAACCCCCCACCCCAAGTGCACTGGTATCCCCACATATACCCCCACTGTGTTCTACTACCAAGGGATACGCAACCACCGACTTCTTAGGGCATTCACGCTTGAAGTGACCTGCCTCACCGCACCCATAGCACACCACCGGGCCGGAACCCCGAGGCAACGCTGGCTTCCCGAGCGCTCCTGCTCCCGCCACCACTCCCGCTCCACTCCACCGCGCCGCTGCCTTAGCTCTGTCTTGCGCCTCATGCTCCATCTTCTTCACCCTCTCAGCATCTTCTGACTTCCTTTTCTTCGCATTGGCCCTGCGCTCCGCCGCCCTTTCTGCCCTATCCAGCCTTTTCTCGTCATCCGAGTCGACTGCCAACGCGTCAGCCTCGTACTCGTTGACCACCGCCCAACCAAAATCCGAACGATCGGCCAACTTAATCAATTTCTGCCTATGCGACAGCGCGTCCTTACCGAGCTTCAGGCTCTGCTTGGCCTTCTCCAAGGCGACTTTAGCTGGACCGTCGGCCACGAGCCTAGCCGCGCGCGACAGCTGTGACTCCGCCTCGAGGATGTGATCCATTACGCTCTCATTGAAAAAGGCCTGATCTTCGTGAGCCTTCTTCTGGAAATGGTACGGCTTCTCCGATTTCCTCGCTGCCCTCTCCGCCGCTTCCTCCTGTGCCGCCCTCAGTTCCGCTCGCAGCTCACGTGTTTCCCGCTGCGAACTTGTAATGGCGGCCAGTATGGTATCCAACGGGTTGCTCGTCCCTCCTTGCGCCGAAACCCGAGCCTCCTCCATAAAAACTGCAAGCCACACCACGTGCGTTTAGAATGCCTAGAATGACTCAATAACCCCTTCACTCCCTTATCAACCCTCCGACCACGTGTTTCACCCTTCCAACCAATCGCCATTCAGGCTATATTTAGACAGGAGCTTATTTCCTGTCTAATTCAATCCTTTCAACCTGACAGGAAATATATTGTGTTTCTGCCCAATTAATTTGGCTGACATCCTACATGTAGTTCTTAATGGGGTGCTAAACCAGCCTTTTGCATTAGACTTAATGTCTATCTGCATCCGAGTGAACACCTGCATGGGTGCAAATCTCAACTAGTGCGCGGTGCAAATCTCAACTGCCAACCTCAAGTAGTACGCGGCGCAACTGTCTTAGTGCGCGACCTACGCGGCCACCGTACATGCATATAGCAACACTAAATGCATTTTGGCTTATGCAATTTTATTACGTGGTGTTTCCTTACACAATGATTTACAATAATAAGCAATGATACAAATGTCACTGTATACACTAATCTAATTAAGATGATCGAAGATAAAGTTTATAGGCTTTAATGCCCTCTATCATCATTGCGACGTACTATTTCATTAAGATCACGTTCCCTGATGCAAATATCAATTTAATGTGACACAAATAAACTAACTATGAATTAAAACCATGTAAAATGAGAGTTAGGTTTGGTTTCTTTGTTGAAATTCTTCATAAAACATGAAGCCGTCAAATCATTATGAGGACTTAATAATTTCAAACACCGTTAAAGCCGTACATCAAAACCACAATTTGGTATGTTATGACATAATGAGGAAGTTATGCAGTATAAAGTGTGCGCACCTGTTCACAGTTCGGATGCAAATAGAAATCTGTATTATGTACTATAGTGTTACATAAAAAGCAACGAAGCATTCAACATAATTATATATAGAAATAAATACTCGTGCTTTTATAAATAGCTCTTTGGTTACTAAATATAACCCCGGTGTGATAGTATTTTATAAAGAACTATAACTGCATACGCAATGTATACCTTATGCATAATAAAGCACTAATACAAAAAACAAAAAAAACAAAAAAAAAAAAAAAAAACAAGCATCAGTAGGTTTTGGACCGTACAAAATGGTAAATCATTATAAAAATACATGAGGCTAAACTTGGGACGAGGAGGGATGGGGTATTGTGTAAGCATGCATAGGAATCATTTGGTATATAGTTCATGGATGATTTAAGGATTCGAACCCAAAATGATACGACGGAGCTAACAATACTTTAGAAGGAACGGGAGCAAGAGAGGGCGGGTGAATGCCTCTATGAAGTATACCGTACAATTTTAAGTATTTCGTCTACTGACACGCAGTGCATGTGCATGGTGATAAATTTGCGATTATATATAATGATATTTATTTTTAATCCACGTGGTGAAAACGTGGTTCCGAGTCTAAGATAGCGGTACATTAATTATATAGTTATCTGTTGCATGTGTTCTGCGTGATGCTTTTATAAATAGCTCCATGGTTCCTAAATATAACATCAGTTAATTGATAGTATCATTTAAAAATAGAACTATAGTCCACATACACTGTATGTGTTTAACAAAGCCGCACGCACATGCATGTGAGCCTAATACAAATGATAAAATGTGCCCAGCAAAGCATGTGCCCCGAACCGATGCTATTACATGTGATACGCATCGTATCATTTAGGGTTCCTGCATAGAAGCACCCACCACATGCTAATATCCTTCGTACCGTGTACCACTTGCACTTACTGTAGTACAGAACAAAATCAACGGATGCTTATTAATTTCTATTTATTAGTTTGCCTCCATGAAGTATACCATACAAAGTATTTCATCTGCTGACACGCAGTGCAAGGCATATGGTGATCAAGTGAGATAATATACATCGTATATATCGTATTATATTATAATGATTTTAATTTTCATCCACAAGATGAAAACGTGGTTCCGTTATCACTTGCTCTTATAAGTAGCTCCTTGGTTCGTTCCTAAATGTAACCTTGGTTAATTGATAGTATCATTTAAGAACAGAATTATCCTGCATACACTGTATGCAATGTACATGTTTAACAAAGCCACACACGTACATGTATATAGGCCTACACCAGTATACAAGCCTAAAAATGTGCCTCAAAATGCAAGGAATCATATGAAAATACCACTTGCATCCTGGTACAGACTGTATACAATCTGATACAGGCTGTAATCAATCTGTATCAGAATGTACACATGTAGCTGTCAGACCACTTGTAAATCCATTCTTGATTTGCGGTCTTATTTTAATTTTTAACTGTGGATGCTGTTACATAGATTCCTGCATTGAATCACCCACCCCATGGCATGCTGATATCACCCCATCCTCCTCGTACCAAGTTTAGCCTCAAATAATTTACCACTTAGTACAGACTAAAATGTACTGATGCTTATAAATTGCATGCGGACATATTTTCCCATCCGTACACAGCCTAGTAAAAGTAAAACTGCAACATCACACTCCCCAACATGCAGAATGATAATGATCAGAACTTCGATGGGTCTGAGAAGGAAATGGTGTGGAAAATCCCGTGCATTTGTTTGGGCTATAGCAATATTTACATATAGCTAGGCTTTGGGGAATGTAAGGAAAACGTAGATGTGCACTGCAGACTTCATACATTCTTTCAGGCATACATACATGTAACATCAATGCATCATACAAGTAGAAACATTACCGTACATGTATGTAGTAAACCGCGTAGGAAAGGTTTGTCCCAGGGAGCCAGAAATAAATTATTCATAAATGTATATGCATTAATAGCAATATGCAATTATTTTTAAGTGTAAGTAGTAATAGTTGAAGTGCAGTGCGTAAACGTGTTGTACCAGTTACGTAATGTAACGTTTATGTGAACATAAACATAGAGCCTTCAGAAAGTGTGTTTGTGTGTGGGGCTGTCTCCCTTTCCGCCCCCCCCCCCCCATCCCCAACATTCCTACACCACTGTGTTTGTTTGAAGGCAATAGAGAAAAAGTCACGAAACAAGGCTGGAATCAGTTAACATAAGGTGATGCTCTGCAAGAGTGTATGCGAAATTTAATCAATCATGACTTCATCCTAGCTATACAATGCAGCTTTGCAATTTTCTCACGTGCATGCATGGTTGTTAGGTTGCACTTACCGCGGCTCAGGTTTTACACGGAATAGAGAAGTCATTCACATGGGTTTATACAGCGTATAACCTCCCACCCCAACCCCACCCCACCCCAGCCCACCCCGCCCACCCGGGCCGCCCAAAATATAAATAAATAAATAAATAAATGAATACTGTGCGTGTAGAAACTGGCGTTTTCGATGCCCTCAATTGTGCTGCCGGATACATTATTTTCAATCTGTCTGTAGTCGCAATTCAAAAGAGCAATTAAAAATCAAACTCTTGATATCCTTCCGTTGTATATAGGGTTGATGGATCCTCTAGGTAGGGTACATTGACGAAACAAAGCGGCATTACATAGTATAGCAAACGATATCCTTTGGAGTTAATAAGAAAGGGAACAGGAATGTACGAGAACTGTGGGGTGGACGAAAATACTCACCTCCGTGATGCACCTATACATATAGCTATTCAAAATCACTCCAAAATGGCTTTATTGTGCCTCACACCCATGCAATTTGCGTGCATTCTAGTGGATCAAAATACCACTGAATCGTGATATCAATAATCGTAATTACATTTTTAACCCGCAAGTCAAGAATAGTCCCATCGTGGTATAAAAGAACCGCTTTTCACGATCGATGCATGGATATCGATTCGGAAACGACTCAGCAAAAGGAATACATGCATTATAAATACATCGTGGTGGCCTCGCTACTCGTTGCTCTTCCGAAGGGATGTTGGTGTTTCAAAGCAAGCTGCCTGAATGGTGAGTCAACTTGACACATGCTTACGTGTGCACATACACATACTGTGCATGTAGTCATGCGTGTTTGCATTGCCCGCTCATTGTGATGCAGCCATGACATCACCCAACGACAATCTGACAATACTCCAATGCACGGAGGACGAAGTGACGATTCAATGGAGCATACAAAACGATCTGCAATTTGTCGCCTTCGGCATCCACCCTACCAATGCCAGTCGGGTGAGTCCCGCGTGTAACGTGCATTTCATTTCATTATTATAATTATAATCATAATTAGAGTATTATAAATTAGCTAATTCTATAATAGAATGTTCTCAACCAATCGCTTCCGTACTGGAACGACGGTGAAACTGGAGTTACGACGGTATCGCCACCAGAGGGAGCACTGTGTCTATTTTCAGCTTGTTACCTTGACGACGATTACACTCGACATTTTGTTGCACCAACAAGTTGCTCTGTGACATCACCTACGGCTGCAGATGATGGTATAAGTTACGCAACATGCGCATTTACACGCATTCATAGTTTGCGTGCCTTCATCGCGATGCTAGGACAAGAAGTCACACAAACAATAACTTCTGACATCGAGAACTTCCACGTGCCATCTATAACCCCCGAGTCGTCGTCATATAGAGCGAGACGAACATCTGCTCTCTTCCCGCAGCAAGGTTAGTTGAGCCGTTCTAAATGCTCCCTTCAAAGAGTTTTCGTTAATTCAATATGGGCATGTATGCATGCGCAGTTCCCACGGTTTTGGCTTCAGTGGGAATGGCACTCATGATAACTGCGGCAGTGATGGCGTTTGTTGTTGCTGCGGTGTGCCTAGCGGCCATTCAGTGGAGGCGACATCAGAGGTAACAATTTCATGCAAGCACTGTGTGTCATTATAATTATGGGTGATCATACGTTCAGGAGTAAGGAAGAGGAAGCAACATTCATATGCAGGAAGTAGCGATCGTGCATCATGCAGTACAACGTATGTATACAGTTATAGTTCTGTAATATTTCAATCTCCTCTGCATACAGGCTACAGCTGAGGACACGTATCAGTTTACATATACTTGTGGAAGCTGATACTAACGATTCTATAGCTGATAACAATATCATTTAAACATTGGCGTAATCGAACTCTGACTGATTTAATTATTTTCAGGAATGAAATTATTCTGTACAATTTGATGAGAAAATACTTTATGTGTTACGTGGGTTAACGAGCAACTTTAATTGTAACTTCAGTCTCAACAACGCACTCACAGCAACACGACGACAGTACCACGTAACTAAGCAACCCCCTTTAACCTCTAGTCCTTGTGCGCATGCGCCTACTATATACTAACATTGCTATGCTACATCTGCATGCATATACATGTATAAAGAAGAGCTATGGGAACTGATGTATATATATATGGAAGGGCATTGAAGCAATATTGTATTATAAAATATATGTGCATATGCAATATTACAGAATACCTTAATAAAATACAACACATAGAAGAACTCATAATATGTCCAAGAGGCCAAGAGAGGGTGCACATCTTACTATTAAGGCTCTAGCCACGGCCCGAATGAGGGTGAATTTCAGCCTGCTGTAGAGCTCTGTGATCACCTTACCTTTGTGGGAAGACCCCCCCCCCCCCCCCTCCGCCCCACTTTTACGCCAGCGATAGTATTAGACACCAACCGAAACCTATCTTTGATGTATTATTCACCAATGACCTACCTAAATTATTAATAAGTGTTTAGCTTACATTGCAAGGGGGACCCCTCCCCCCTCTCGTATTTGGCCTATCGCAAGAGGGACCCCCCCCCCCCCCAGTCATATTTGGCGGTTCATCGAACCCCCTTTTCCCAAATCCGCCCCCCCCCCCCCCCCCCCCCCCCCCCCCCCCCCCCGCGCTTTTAAACTCCTTCATGCGCCGCTGACTCGCATACATTAGTACAATGTGCACAGCATCAGTGCTCTGTATACACTAATCAAATTAAGATAATAGAAGGTGGGGTTTATAGGACTTAATGCCCTCTATTATCATTGTGATTTGCTATTTTAGATCACGTTCCCTGATGCAAAGTGCAGTAAAATGTGTTCACACTTTACTTAAACTTAAGTCTAATTAAACATAATTAAACAAACCACGTATTACCCCAATGTTCAAATGTTAACTTGAACTTTGAAATAACATTCCATCTGGTAATTATATACAACGAAAGTTAGGTCTGGCTTCCTTGTTGAAATTCTTTACTAAACATGAAGCCCTCAAATCATCATAAGGATTGAATGATTTCATATACCGTTAAAGCCGTATGTTAAAACCACAGTTTGGTATGTTACGTATAAGCCATGACCTGATCTGATCGTCCATAGTGGAGTTACATGTGCATGTGATACGCATTTAGGGTTCTTAGCCTAATTTAATGATTTACTACTTAGTACAGAACAAAATCAACGAATGCTTATTAATTATTTCCCCTTTGTACACAGCCTATAGTAAAACTGAGTAAGCCAACAGATCAAAGAGGAAATGGTGTCGATAATCCCGTGAATTTGTTTGGGCTATAGCCATATAGGTTTCGGGGAATGTAAGGAAAACGTTGATGTGCACTGCACACTTCAAACATTCTTCCTCGCATTTTTGTCCTTATACAGGCATTGTACATTGTACACCACCATTATGTATGGGTACGAAAGGTGTGTCCCAGGCATGAGGTGGGAGGCAGAAATAAATTATTCATAAGTACATGCAATTCACGTGGATAGTAATTTAATAATTTAATAATGCATTATGCAATTATTCTTAGGGGCACGTAGTGATAGTTGAAGTCTATTATGCTGTACTAGCTACGTAATGTATCTGTGAACATACACATAGAGTCTTCAAATGTGTGTGTGTGTGTGTGTGTGTATGTGTGTGTGTATGTGTGTGTGTGTGTGTGTGTGTGTGTGGGTGGCGGGGGGGGGGGGGTCATTCTCCCCACCCCACATCATTGTGTTGTGTTTGAAGGCAATACAGACAAAGCCACGAAACAAGGGTGGAATTAAGATAAGGCAATGTTCTAGAAAAGTGCTAAATTATATAGGACTTCACAGTACCCTTGCTAGATTTACACTTTTCTCATGTGCATGCATGGCTAAGTATAATTTACATGTATTAGGTTCCGCTTAACGCGGCTCAGATACATGCATGTATAGTATTAATTCATTATGATATAATACTCGTGCTTTTATAAATAGCTTCTTTGTTTCAAAATATAACTACGGTTAATTGTTTTTTTTTTTTAAGAACTGTAATTTTACATATGCACTGAATGTTCGCTCGGGGATGCATGGGGTGGGTGATTCGATGATTCGAACCCAAATTGATACCACGGAGCTCCCAATAGAAGGAACGGGAGCAAGAGAGGGGGGGTGAATGCCTCCATGAAGTATACCGTACAATTTCAAGTATTTTGTCTGCTGACACGCAGTGCATGTGCATGGTGATCAATTATGACATTGTATAATAATAATAATGATATTAAATTTAATCCAAGTGATGAAAACGTGGTTCCGAGATTAGAAAACAGTAAAATAGCAATGATGCATGCAGCATTAATTTATTAATAGTTATCTCTTGTATTTTGGTGCGCTTATAAATAACTCCTTGGTTCGTTCCTAAATATAGCCTCGGTTAATTGATAGTATCATTTAAAAATAGAATTAACCTGCATACACTGTATGCAATATACATGTTTAACAAAGCTGCACGTACATGAGCCTATAATACAAATGATAAAGTGTGCCAGCAAAGCATGTGCCACAAAATGAATGCAAATCAACGATTGGTCTACCTGGCACAGACTGCGGTATACATTCTGCATACTGTAATCAGTCTGTATCAGCATGTAAGTGTCAGATCAGTTGTAAAATCAATTCTTGATTTTGCGGGGGTTTTCTCTTGCTGATACATTTGATACGCGTCGTATTCTTGCATTAAATCACCCACCCCATCCATGCTAATATCATCCCATGCATGCATCCTCCTCGTACCAAGATTATAGCCTCATATATGTTAACACTTAGTACAGACCCAAATCTACTGATGCTTATATATTGCGGATATTTTTTCCCTCCGTATACAGCCTAGTATAAGCGCTGCAGCATCACACTCCCCAACAGATAATGATCAGAACTTCGATGGGTCTGAGAAGGAAATGGTGTGGAAAATCCCGAAAATTTGTTTGGCCCGGGCTATAGCAATTATATTTTTATATAGGGTTAGGGGAATGGAAGGAAAACGTTCATTTGCACTGGACACTTCAAACATTCTTCCGCGCATCCATACATGTACATCAATGTATTATACTAGTAGATACATGTGTAGAAACATTCTCTTCGTTACACACCGTACAAGCATAATGTAACAGTATGCAGTAAGACGCGTAGGAAAGGTGTGTCCCAGGTATGAGGTGCCCCCCCCCCCCCCCCCCCCCCCCAACATTCCTGTATTGTGTTTGAAGGCGATAGAGAAAAAGCCACGAAACAAGGATGGAATTAAGATAAGGTGATGTTCTGCAAGAGTGCTTAGTAAATTTAAACAATTATGACTTTTCTCATGTGCATATCATGCATGGTTATTGGGTTGCACTTACCCGCGGCTCAGGTTTTACACGAAATCGAGAAGTCATCCACATGGGTATATATACAGCGTATAACCCCCCCCCCCCCCCCCCCCCCCCCCCCCCCCCCCCCCGCGACCCCCGAAAAAATAAATAAATAAACACCGTGCGTGTGGAAACTGGCGTTTTCGATGTCCTCAATTGTGCTGATACATGAATCTGTCTGTAGCCACAATTAGCATGAGCAATTAAAAATCAAACTCCCTTAGGAGTTACTAAGAAATGGAACAGGAATGTATGAGAACTAAGGACTGGATGAAAATACTCACCTCCGGATGATTTACTACTTATAGTACAGACCAAAATGTACTGATGCTTATAGATATTGCGGATATTTTTTCCCCTCCGTACTATTAATAGTAATAGTAAAACTGCAGCATCACACTCACGGCCCAACAGATCACGATCAGAACTTCGATGGGTCTGAGAAGGAAATGGTGTGGAAAATCCCGTGCATTTGTTTGGGCTATAGCAATATTTACATATAGCTAGGCTTTGGGGAATGTAAGGAAAACGTTGATGCGCACTGCAGACTTCAAATATTCCCCGTGTGTGCATGTGTAGAAACTGGCTTTTGTGATGTCTGTGTACTGATATATACTCGCATTTAAAATGCATGAGCAATCTGAAAGTCTTGAAACCTGTCCATTGCATCGATGGATCCTCTTGGGAAGGTTCACGAAACTAAACGGCATTACGTATTGCTGCATAGCAAACGACATCCTTTGGAGTTACTAAGAAACGGAACGGGAGTGTATGAGAACTATAGGGGGTGGATGAATACTGAATACTCACCTCCGTGATATACCGTTTCAAAATTACCCCAAAATGGATTCATTGTGTCGCACACCCAATGGGCGTGGTAGAGGATCAAAATACAAATCGTGATATAATGTATCATTATTACATTTTTAATCAGCTTACATGATCAAGTTCCGCAAGTCAAGAATTCCACTCCCATGTGTATAAAAGAATCGCCTTTCACGATCGGTGCATGAAACGACTAGCTCATGCAGCAAACTGAGGAATACTGCTAAAAACAAAGAGTGGATTTAATCTATTGAAGATTAAACCACAATCGTAAATTGATTAGATTAAATCGTTTTTGACTGTGGTTTAATCTTCAATAGATTAAATCTCACTCTTTGTTTTGGTTGTACACATAGCACAGACACCAGTTGTCTGCCAGGAGAGGAGGCTTACCTACATGACCACCTGGTATGGACCAGGGACTGGACACAAAGTTTTGCATCTCATGGACTACGCCAGCCACCCTTCCACATGCACCTGGTGAAAAACTTCAGCAACAACTCAAATGGAAGGCTTTATGTGGTCTAGCTATATGTACATGGCTCTGCAGATGTATGTAATAGGTAATGTAACAGTTGTACATGTGGTGTGGCATTTATATTTATTTGGTTATGTATTGGTTGTGTATGTGTGTGATAAATGTGGAAAGTTCAGAAGGTATTACATGTACTAACAGAGAATGTAGCTGACCCAAAATCTTTGTGGTCACCTATTTAATTAGGGTGGTGCATGGCATGTGGTCATTAGTTATGGCTGTTATGTAAACGTTTCACATGCATGGCCCTCAGGACTAGTACATACTTGTAGTTTCTATCCAGCATCCTTGCCATTGTGTATGAGTCATGATCACTAGGCTTCATGCCATCGGCCATCGATCTGTTCATTGATGACAGATCAGAGCTGCATCATGGCATCCTTTTTTGTGCCATTGCTTTAGTATTTGTAGGAGTAAAGTAGATAGACAGGTGCATGTATGTGATCTTTTCTTCAACTGCATGCCCATGCAAGTCCTGTGTCAAGTGTGTGTATGTGTGAGTGTGTATGTGTGCGTGTATGTGTGTATGTGTGTGTATGTGTGTGTATGTGTGTGTGTATTTGCATGTACATGTGTGCGTATGTGTGTGTGTATTTGCATGTACATGTGTGTGTGTGTATTTGCATGTACATGTGTGTGTATGTATGTGTGTGTGTGTATTTGCATGCACACGTGTGTGTGTGTGTGTGTGTGTGTGTGTGTGTGTGTGTATTTGCATGTACACATGTGTGTGTGTGTGTGTGTGTATTTGCGTGCATGGTATTTGCATTTGGGTGTGGGTGCATGTGCATTTCCTTCCAGCCGCTCAATCATAAAAAAGTAGAACACACGGCATAACAAACACACGGCATAACAAACACACGGCATAACAAACACACGGCATAACAAACACACGGCATAACAAACACACACATCTCAGGCCTACTGCCGAATACGTTTATGGCTGTTCATCCTTCTTGTATACCCTAGCCAAAATTCAGGCGGAGCTGGATAGAAATGAGTACAGGACTTAACCTCGTAGCAGATATTGGGTCTGGGAACGAGACTGCTATGGAGTGCCATGGACCTTTGCATGAAAGATCGGAAGTACGATAAACGTCACGTCTGGAGTAAAAACCACAGCGGTTGCCTAGAGACATTGTGTCACGTCTGCGGACCTTTGCGTAATAAAATGGCAACGCTCGGAGTCTGCTCAGACATTGATCCTTCGGACGATCCAGTTCCTGATCAAACTATGCTGCCAACAGTAAGTTTGACCGATTCTGACATACCCAGAGCCTTTTTAAAGCCATCCATTTAAAAAGGCTCCGGGTATGTCAGACTCGGTCAAGCTTACTGTTGGCAGCAGAGTTTGATCAGGAACTGGATCGGCCGAAGGATCACCGTCCGAGCGGGAAGGAATGACTACGAGCGTTGCCATTTTATTACGCAAAGGTCCGCGAACGTGACACAATGTCTCTAGGCAACCGCTGTGGCTTTTACTCCAGACGTGACGTTTATCGTACTTCCGATCTTTCATGCAAAGGGTCCATTGATCCATCATTAATCGACGATATACAGTATAATAGGGCCAGGACACAGTGGAGAGTCCAGCTGTGAATATCCGCCGCCATGCGTATGTTAATTCTTTAGCTAGTCAGTGGAAGGCAATATCCTTAACACACCTCCACGAGAACTTCTAGTATTATCAAAAAACAAGCCAGTCGACGTCATCGTGGTCAACGTCAGAGCGCGCGCGATGCACATGCAGATAGATATATATACAATACATGTCATATAATTATAATTATAATAATATAGGGACGGAATCGCCCATGCATCTTAACGAGCGAGTCTCGTAGTCACACCTATACATCATATTATGTAGTAGCTACTCCACAGCAGCGGTTCTA
Source organism: Ephydatia muelleri (assembly GCA_013339895.1). Classification (NCBI taxonomy): domain Eukaryota; kingdom Metazoa; phylum Porifera; class Demospongiae; order Spongillida; family Spongillidae; genus Ephydatia; species Ephydatia muelleri. The sequence continues at coordinate 3,158,076 of JABACO010000020.1, read as the reverse complement.
TTAGCTCGACCTTCGCTATCCAGTTGAAGTTCGATGTTGTACGTCTGGCTAGCGAGACTAGCGTATACCTAGAATTAGATTGATAGCGAGTGTAGAGCTATTACATTGTATATCCACAATACTATCAGATGCAGTGGCGGACGGAGGGGGGGGGCACAAGGGGCCTGTGCCCCCCCCCCCCCCCCCCCCCCCCCCCTCCCCCGTTAAATGAATAGATGCGGTCATACGGTAATAACGGTATACACGACTGAAAACCATCAAATGATTACAATACCGCAGTCAGATATATCACATTGATTGTGGTCTCATTAATTAATCACACACAATTTATAATCCTGGGACCATATCATGGCTGCCTATGAAGAACAATCTGACGCTAGCGTTAACCAGGTAAAGAAAAGAAAGGCGTCTGTGATTACGGATTTCTTCTGTAAACGATCAGCGTTAGTAAGTATAGTACATGAAGCACAATAATTATGCAGCTCTATTGGTCAGCTGCTTCCAAAGAAAGTCACCCAAGCAACCTTTTGTCCGCCCTAAGGGCTTGTAGGAAGCAGCAATTTCCAAACGTTCATACCATCCTTCATATTATGACAGTTTGGCCTCTAACGAGTTGCGAGGCATAGCGCTCCATCAGTGGACTAAGGAGGCTAAAAACGTACCTCAGGTCAACAATGACGGGGAAAGGATGAATGGATTGGCTCTGCTAGCTGTACATAGATGTATCAGCGTTTCTGTGAAGGAAACAATTGATGCTTTTGCAAGCAAACAGCCACGGAGAATGAAGCTTTCCTTCATCTTGGAGGATGCAGCCACTGATGCTACTGATGAATAATAAAATTATTGTATGCAGCGGTGTGAATTAAAATTAATGATTGCATGGGTTTTAAATTATCATTATTTTTACGTAGTTTTGGAAGGTTTTAAAATGTAAAAACCGTTGGCTTCTGGGGCTCTGCCCCAGACCCCGATGGGGGAGCTCACAGCGCTCCACCATACCCCCTAGCTGTGAGTATTTGGGGTCCCGCCCACAAGCGTGCCCCCCCCCCCCCCCCCCCTCCTAAATCCTGCGTCCGCCGCTGAGATGGGTACAAATCTTGGTATAGGCCTAGGCTTGATACCCGACCCTCCGCCAAAAGGCTACGCCCAACTACTATACAATGGATCAAAATGGTTAAATAACAGATCACGAGACCTCTAGAATGCATCCAATGGCAGGGGCACGAGTACAACTAAATGTTTTGAGTTGCGCATGCGTATGCTTAGATCACTAAAATCGACGATAGCTGTAGTTTGGAGAGATTTTTTGTAACAGCGATGCCTATTCCTAACTTCCCTGCCATGCAGACATACAATGCATTTATTAAAAGACAATAACAATTATACATTTTTAAAAATTAATTAGCAGCTTTAATAACGTGATAAATCTCTAAAGTACCTAGTGAGTTTAATGGTGCAATTAGATTTTTTTTATCACAATCGTACGCCGAGTTATGCATCGATGTCCACAATTTCTGGACATGTCTACAGTTCCGAGCCGGCACTGTATCTATATCTATATATGGGTAGCTGTGGTTGTGTGCTGAGGGTATCTGGTGTGATGGGAATAGCTGTGATTGTGTGGAAGCTTGTCTATTGTGATTCATAATGTGTGCTGAGGGTATCTCAGTGGTGTGCTGAGGATGCACATGTAGCTACATTGGTTGTGGTTGTGTACAAGTGTGTGCGTGACAACCATAACTCAGTGAGCAGGAAACTGACCTGAATAACCTAGGTACTTGGCTGGCAAATTGTCAAAGCCTATTCCGAAAAATTGCTTTTCAGATCAGTCCAGAAAAACCAGAAACCGATTAGTTTTTTTTTTTAATGTATTCGGGAAAAAAAAAACGATTTTCATTGTTCAGGGGAGGTTATGCACCCTAATGTGCCATGGATTCCATACAGGAGTATTGTATTCAAAGGTTGGTCTGACATTGGAATACCCGTAATAGAATTTAATGTTACTTGTTTGAAACCCTCGTACTGACATAGGAAAAAAACGCGTCGAATCAAGTTCTGATTTCATAAAGGATCTTAAATCATCTGTGAAATCACTGTGTGACTGAACATTAAAATTGATTTGTGTGTGATTTTAATGTTCAATCACGTAATGATTCCAAAATGATTTCATGCACGCGTTTTTTTTTTTTTTTTTCCCTGTGGACAAGCAGAGAACCACTAAAGTATGCTTTAGCCACTATAAATGAGCATCAAACTCAGTCCAGGCTTTAAGTCACTTCGATTGAAAGATAAACACCAAGAAGAGATAATGGGTACAATTTGTCAGGAGCGACATGACTTCCAACTGAACTAGAAATTATAAGTTACATTTTTGTACATAAACCGCCAATTCGATGACCACTCGTAGAATGTAGACAATGAACTGACAAAGGGAGTAGTATTTCCAAAAGAGTGGGCAAAATAAGATTTAGTATCGACACCAAGCAATCTGGGAGATCAATGACATAGGAGGACCTAATATAAAATATATCCCACAGGTATTATACGCAAATGCATTGAGATCTATTGCTAAGAAGATAAATTTATCCAAGAAACAAATGTGAATGGAAATTAACATGCAATATACAATTGTATTATAATAAGATTATGTATGTGTGTCTATTTGTCAAACGACCTTGTAATTAAATAAACGAGGTTCAATGATGATTTCAAATGAATGGCGTTCATGTGCATAGAAATAAAGCACACCTGCATGCATGTGAGTAGAAACAAGAACTTAATGATAGGTCGACCACTACATGTAGGCGCGTTAACCTACATGTAGGCGCGTTAACCTACATGTAGGCGTTGCAAATCGCGTTATTCCAAACAAGCATAATCAGTACAGCAAGGAGGTCTACTTGCAAGGTGGCGTCAGAAAACAACGCCAGCTACTACGTACGCTCTGGTTCGGACACGCCCCTCTTTTACTCAAGTTGTTCCAATTTTCTCAAAACCTTGCTACAAGCTTTTTCGTTGTTTATTTTTTTGACCTCCTGTCGCCGAAAACACGCGATTTCCAGCTTTTATGCCATCCACCATCAAGATCGTAGGCAATTTTTATACGCTCCTCCGTCTCGATCGAATATCTACAGAGCCGATGGCTTAAGAGTCTCCGAAGCGAATTATGAAGCCCAATGATTTAGTGGTACATTATTAGAGCTGAAAGTTTTATGCGCCATTCAATGCGAGGACCAGAGGTCGCAATATAACGCCTACATGTAGGTTAAAACCACTAGGCGTGCGGTCAATCTGTCATTAATGCGACAATCGACTACCCTTATTGGCCTAATACCGCTTACATGTACATTATATGGCATGCAGAATTTGTAGAAAATGTATGGCAGTTCTAATCATCGACCTCCCTAGAACACATATACATGTACATGCATACGTTACTGATACGTATAGAAGAGGATCTGCATGCATTGACGTCACGCGCATCTTTTATTGTTTAGTTACGTAAGTTACGTCATATGTATGTTGCTATTTATGTATACGACGCATGTACCACGTGAGCGTATGACACCGCCTTCTTTCTTCCGTTGTTCGTTCCCGTCCGGTTATTGTACCCACGCAGTGTGTATATACATGATGTAAGACGCGCGTGACGTCAGATGCAACTCATTTACATGTAAGCGTCTACGTGTATTTCAATCAGTATAGTGCATGCATGGCTAAAAATTGAAGCTTTACATCTGGCTTAGACTAAGTGTACATGTATAGCTTTTATTAGCGTTACTACTGCGATGATCATGAACTACGCGAGTCGCCGAGTGTGGTTTATAGCGTTACCGGTAGGTGGGTTGGCGGATAATTAGGAGAACAAGCATTTGGTAGTCGAGTAAACATCAACATTGGGGCGTGACCGGCAATAAGCACAGTAACGGGAGAATGGAGCCTCGAGGTTGCACGTTAAACTATGGTGAGGGGGCGACGAGAGAAACAACTATAGTAGCCAAGGCAAAACATCAGAGTTCTGGTGCAAAACATCAGAGTTCTGGTGCAAAAGCACTATAACCGTCCGAGCTAAAGCAAGAGGGACTGGTTGTCCCTGCAAAAGCAGAACGGACGCAGGTTTTTAGGGCAAATGTATTCAAGGGTTAGTCTGACAAAGGTTTTAAATACCCGTAATGGAAAGTTAAATTACATTATTGCTTGAAATCCTCGTAGAGTAGAGAACATGATATGCTTTAGCCGCTATAAATGAGCAACGAATTACAGGCTTTAATTTATAAAACACTTGGCTTGAAAGATAAACACCATGCAAGGTCTCGAAATGCTCCCAATTTATCCCCGATGATGAGCATCAGTGCCAGTAATGTACAAACTAGAGATTATATGCTACATATTTGAAAAGCAATACTAAGCCGCCAAGTTAAAGACAAGACACAGAATGCAGACAATGAACTGACAAAGGGAGTAGTATTTCCAAAAGAATAAGATATAGATTCACTGATCAGCGAAAAAATTTCTTCAGCAGGTGACACCAAACAATCTGTGAGAATATTGATTTATAGTTGAAAAGAGAAGGAAAAAAGTGGACTTAAAACATATCCCTGATGATCAAGAACACCACTAATGACAGGCAGAGGGGTCAACAAAAACGTACATTATGTACATGCATGTATACCTACATTTGCGTATAAACACATCAGTTGAGATCAGTCTATTGCTATAGGAAATGACTTCATCCAAGCTAACAAATGTAAATGGAAACATAAGAATAGTTTATAATTATATATGTATGTGTGCAAGTGTGTGCTTGCCTATATATATGCGTGCATGTGTATGTGCTTGTGTTCTTGTGCATGTGTGCGTAAGTCAGTGAAATATTCAACTGAATTATCAAACGACCTGACAAGGTTCAGCGATGATTTCGAATGAATGGCTGTGTATGGAAATAATCAAGCACATCTCCATACATGCGTGCAGTGTTTCAATGCCTGCTATATAGTAATGAATAAAAGTACTGAAAGGTGGAGGTGATACATGTACGTTTCCAGTAGGAGTCAGCCGTGTGCGGTATCCTGACCAGGACCTCACTAATCCAGCTGCAGGGGCGGATCCAGAAATTTAGAGGGGGATAGCGGGGGGGGGGGGGGGGCACAGTTAATGGCAAAGGGTGCGGGAGGGGAGGGTATAGGGGAGCGTTGTAAGCCCAGTCACGCATAATTTGTACCGGTGTCATAGGGCCTACGGTCCGGGGCAATTTTTGGTCCGGGGGACCGTATTCCCTAAGCCTAAGGGAATCTGGTCCGGGGGACCGTATTCCCTAGGGTTTTGGGTCCGGGGGGGGACCGAATTCCCTTAGGGAATACGGTACAAAACCAATTAACCGGACTCAATTGCCTAGTGAATACAGTCCCCCCTGGACCGTATTGACTGTATATACATCATAAAATACATGCATGTATGCACCGCGCGTGCATGAACGTAAGGGCTGGCACCTTTGGTTCGAAAAGCTGATCGCAGGTCGCCAACTATGCAGCTTGTGTATAACATTTAACCTTTTCCTTCGAATTCAGTCTTATTCTAAACTGTTACACATGTATATGCGTACGCTGGATGAAATACGTTAAGCTTATTATTAGCGTGGTTGGCGTACTTCATACATGTAGGTATGAATTAACGATGGGAGGAGAAGCGACGATGGCGTCTGTACATTCTGTGTCGGACGAAGGATTAACACATCAGTTCCATAGAGTTTACGACCATGCAGTTCGGTAAGCGTGATATGCCCTGTCACGTAACAATTGGTCCCCCCAAAATCAGTCCCCCCGGACCAAATATTTCAGAAAAAAATGGTCCAGGGGGACCAGTATTTTCTGAAAAAAATCGGTCCCCCTTTGAAACACTTGTTCCCCCTTCTTCCAGCTGAAGTAAATGGCCCCCCCCCCCCCCCCCCCCTTGAAAAATTTGGTCCCTCCCCCTCCCCCAATTTTTACCATTTGGTTTTTGTAGAGCTAAAAGTCCCATCAGTTGAATAAGCTATTTGTACAAGGCATGCAAAATGTTGGTCCACCTTAGTTTGGCAGCATGGAAGAACACTTTGCCTAATTGACCTCCCTCTTCAGATGCTTTGATCTGAACAGCATGTTTTGGTGTAGCTACAGATTGTACCTTAATTGATTCAAAGCCACACTGATGTCACATGTTACATACTTATTATACATGTATACACATGCAGGAAAATAAGTATAAATCAAAGTTCTTTTCAGTGTTGACATGTCCAAGTTGATTTCATTTGCTTCTTTGTGACTTTCACATTGCTTATGGTATCACTCTTTGCATTGACTGCACTGCACAAGGTTTCCACTGCATGGATGGTGCCTTTGTAATGTCCCATGGCTGTCTGCAGGTGCAATAAACTTTAACTGTTTTTTGTATTATTGCTATACAATGTGCACATAAATTATTAATGCAATACTTTTGCCATTTGATAATCAGCTTATTCATCATCTCATCTTAAAAACATATGCTCCCGGTTTCTGATATTACCAATAGGCCAGGTGAAACCATGCAGTGATGCCACTTTGTATTACGCTATTGCGGACTTATTTAAACCACTGGACTGTAAGAAACTGTAAAAATTTGGCTTATATAAACCACTCTTTCTCCTACAATGAGCATTATATATAAGCAGACTTGATGAACATAGAAAGCAGTGCATCTTTTAAAATTCACTACCTATCAGTGAAGTTGTTATGCTTGCAATACAATGTAATTTAACATCCAAATACAAATGCCTAGTCTAAAATTAATGATTACCTGTGTCCCGGACCGTTTACCCTATAACACCAGACGAAAATTGTACCGGGCACATGATGAGCACACATGGACAGTCAGTTTACGAGGTATGGTTAGACGTGAAACATGATAGCGTTTCAACATCCAATTCGGATTCTTAATCCTAGTTAACCCGCGAGTGTTGTGTTAATGAGCACACATGGACAGTCATGATCAGTTTACGAGGTATGGTTAGACGTGGAACATGATAGCGTTTCAACATTTAATTCAATAATTGGATTTTTAAATGCAGTGCATGGAAGCTAGTTAGCGTGCGATCAAAAAGAAAAAAAAACTGAGAGCCGTTAAGAATAAGCGAAACTTAAATGCCACTCTTCACCAGAAGGTAACTGAATCGTAACGGATCGATGTGTGGTTCAATCCGATCATGATTGTATAGGAAAATGACTGTTCGTTTTGCAAATACATGTATAAAGTCATGCAAAAGCATAATAAAATTAGCTGACCTTTTTTACTTTCTCCAAAAGGGGGACGAGACATTTATGGCGTCAAGTATGATATTTCACGTATTAAAAATTAAGATCGATCACCCGCTTAACTGTTGATGGTAGTTAACTACCTCTCTTAATGAACAGAGCTTTTGTATGAAAATATACAACTTTATATATAGTACTGATTACTATTTTAATTCTATTGGTACTTACTATTAAATTTAACTGTGCATGTACATGTACGTACATGCAGTGCCTTGTCAGTGGAAGTCAAGAATCATACATGCATATATTCCTCTTGATAGGGCCTTGCCAATATTATTGGATACTGCAATACACATAATGGTAAAGAGCATTCAGGACAATTGAGATTAATATATTGCATAGATAACTTCCTCTTACCTGTGAAAGAATTTCCAGTGGTAAGTGGATTTAAAGCTGCAACCCTTGCATGGTGAAGTGCTATAGCTTTTCAACCTGAGAAAACAGACATGCACATTGTAATTGTGGCAATAAGTCACTGTCTGTTTGGATAACTGTCTCAACAATTGCTTTTTTTTTGCTTCGAAGATGTCAATATTTTTGACAGCACAAATACTTGCAAGGAAGCTAGAACAAAGAACGGCATGCATCTCTTATATTCTAGCACCATTAAAAAGAAGCTAAGCTTTACCTTCCGTCCAGTGAAGAACAGAGACAGTGAGGTTATTCATATTATCTCTTTGCTTTTACCACTTCCTTTGCAATATGACATGTCCCATGCAAAGCCACTGAAGGATGAATGTAATATCTGTTGTGCCGGGCATGTTTCAGTGTACATGTAATTTCAGATGGTGCAACATTGAGGAGGTTACAACTTCATGATCAGCTATATAAGGTTTCTTGCCCTACTAACTTGAGGCTCATGAGCACACAAATAAGTAAGACACTATATCCATGGGTTGTCTTGTCAATACCTTTCGTAGGTGAATGTACAGCAAAAAGACCAGGCACTTTGCCTCACTATTCTAATTCTTCTAGAGATGGAACCAGGTAAAAATGGCGGAGAAATTGCACCTTGTTTCTATGCCTTGAGGATTCCTTTGTAGTTGTTATCAACGTGTATAGCTTTGTAATTACACAAACTTCTCTATCGAGAAAGTGATTGGTGGGATGTAGGATTGGTGGTGCAAAATGCAAGGAAACAAGGTACAGTGTGTTAAAGTGGGGTTTGGTAGGATCCTGCAACTCACAGTCCTGAATTTGCAAATGAAGAAGCCTATTTGCAAATGTAGGACTATTATAGCTGTAGGATAAATGGCACCGTGTTTCTATGCAACCTATGCTTTTTATATATTACATGCATAGCTTTGTAGTGACATAAAGGGGATAATAAGAGACTTTATTCAAGTTTATAATTGAAATTACAACACAACATTATATCAGAGGCTCGGTAGGTGAGTTTTACTTTTACAGCCCAGCATAGTATTGATGTCACTGATGTTGTTGGAGTATGATCTGGTTGTGTAGTTGGGGGTGGGGGGAGGGGGGGGGGGTGGGGGGGGGGGGGGTGGGAAGGGCTGCTGATGGTAGATCTTGTGCAGATCCCTGTTGTTTGAACAATGGGCTTGCCAATAACCTTTGCCTAGTGCCTAGAACGTAGCTCTCATCCGGGTCCTCTACTGTCACTCTTTTGCTGTGCAAAAAGCAAAAAGCATCAATTTTGCTGTAAGCATGGTGGGTTTGTCATAGCCCGACACAACCGTCTCCGAGATTGTCTAGCACACTTCTGCCAAATCGCAGGTCTTGCTCCCGAAGTTGAAAAGGGCTGCAACTTTGGTTGTAAGGACCGCATGCGCCCTGCTGATGTCCTAGTGCCTAATTGGTCTTTATCTCGCCCGGCAGCCTTCGACCTTAAGGTCATCAACCCGCTTAATTCAGACAGTATTCTTGAAGCGAGCATGATCCCAGGGTCCACAGCTGAGAAGGGGGAAAGGGACAAGCATTTGAAGAATGATGGTCCCTGCAATGAAAGGGGATGGTCTTGCATCCCTCTCGTAGTGGAAGTGTATGGTGGATGGGGCCAAGAGGCTGTTTCCATGTTTGCCCATTTGAGCAAATTGCTGAGTTTGCGCCAGAGACAATTGTAGTGTTATTGTATTTGGTGTATATACTGCGCATGCGCTGTGGGGGGGGGATTATTATTTATTTCCCGTTTGGTGGCAACCATTACATGGTGGCAGCGATGGCGAGTATTCGTCTAGCACCCCCAGAACCATTTGACTTTTCAAAACCAGACGAATGGCCTCGTTGGAAACGTCGGTTCGAGCAGTTTCGCTTTGCGTCTGGCCTCTCCGAAGAGGACAATCAAAGACAAGTGTGCACGCTTCTCTACTGCCTCGGGGAAGGCGCTGAAGACGTGCTGTCGTCCACTAACATTTCTGGGGACGAAAGAAAGGCCTATTCAGCTGTGTTAAAGAAGTTCGACGACTTTTTCCAAATACGAAAAAATATCATCTTTGAGCGTGCCCGATTTAACCGCCGTGATCAACTCGACGGCGAAACAGCAGATGAATACATCAGCGCCCTGCACAATCTCGCGGAGAGTTGCGAGTATGGCACACTCAAATCCGAACTCATCAGAGACCGACTGGTTGTCGGTATACGAGACCTATCCCAGTCCAGACAACTCCAATTGGACAGCACTCTGACACTTGAGAAGGCTACAAAAGCTGTTCGCCAAAGGGAGGCTGTAACTAGCCAACAAAATTTCTTAGCCCATGACAGTATTCCTGACTCTGCTGTGGTAGCAAAGGTTGATGCAATGGCACCAAAAGTGAGACACCAACCAAAGATCAGACAACAGGCTTCTGATCCTACTGCAAGCACACACTCACAATGTCCCTATTGCGGGGGTAACTTCCACCCTAGGGAACGATGCCGTGCAAAACATGCTACTTGCTTCAAATGTCAAAAAAGGGGACACTTTGACCGTGTTTGCCGTTCAACGCGGGTTGAGCAGATACACAGCCAGGAACATTTGGTTGAAGAGGAGCTGTTCTTGGACGCAGTACAGGCCAATGGAGAGAGAGCATGGTTTGCTCAGGTTTCGCTCTTCAATACAAAAATCAAGTTCAAGCTGGACACTGGTGCTGAGGTCACAGCTATCTCTTTGGTCACATATGAAGGACTAAAGCCTGGCAAGCACATGGAACTTGGGCAGCCTTCTAAAATTCTGTATGGACCTGGAAACCAGGCACTGAATGTAGCTGGACAATTTGATGCCACACTGGCATACAAAGGAACACATTCACATCAGACAATCTTTGTGGTAAAGGGCCTAAAGACGAACTTGCTAGGCCTACCTGCATTGCGTGCACTGAAATTAATTGCACGAGTCGATTCAGTGGAACAATATGAGGACACAATTCGTCAGAAATATCCTAAGCTGTTCACTGGCCTTGGGAATATGGGTGTGGAATACTCCATTAAGTTAAGGCCAAATGCAAAACCGTATGCACTTAGCACACCCAGGAACATTCCCTTACCTCTGCGAAGCAAGGTGAAAGAGGAACTCACAAAAATGGAAAAATCTGGTGTTATCTCAAGAGTGGAAGGCCCTACTGAATGGTGTGCAGGAATGGTGGTTGTCCCAAAGAAACAGTCAGACTCAGTTCGTATTTGTGTAGACTTGAAACCTCTAAACGAAAGTGTGTTGAGGGAGAACTACCCACTTCCAAAGATTGATGAGACATTGGCACAGTTGTCTGGTGCATCAGTTTTCAGCAAACTAGATGCTAACAGTGGATTTTGGCAAATCTCACTTGCCAAAGACTGCCGACCGCTTACAACCTTCATTACCCCTTTTGGTCGCTATTTCTTCAATAAACTACCTTTTGGGATCTCCTCCGCATCAGAGTTATTCCAAAGAAGAATGAGTGAAATATTGGATGGATTGGATGGTGTACTATGCCAAATTGATGACATCCTCATATTCGGCAACAATCAACACCAACATGACATAAGACTTATGGCAGCTCTAGACCGGATAGAAAAAGCAGGTGTTACTCTAAACCCAACAAAATGCGTGTTCTCAAGACGTCAGATCCAATTCCTGGGTCATATCATCGACCAAAAAGGAGTTCATCCAGATCCTGACAAGACATCAGCCATTCATAAGATGCCCAAACCTGAAAATGTGTCTGAATTGCGACGATTTCTGGGTATGATCAATCAGTTTGGAAAATTCTCGCCTCATCTTTCAGAACTGTCTCAACCTTTACGTGAATTGTTGAGCACTCGCAATGCTTGGCTATGGGGTGCTAAACAGGATTTGGCTTTTTCAATGCTAAAGAATGAAATCACAAAGCCGGCTGTCCTTGCCCTGTATGATCCTGCAGCAGACACGAAAGTATCAGCTGATGCTTCATCATATGGTCTTGGAGCAGTTCTTCTACAAAGAGACAAAAGCAGCTGGAAACCTGTGGCATTTGCATCGAGATCAATGTCTGACACTGAAAAGCGTTACGCACAAATTGAAAAGGAGGCGCTAGCGATTGTCTGGGCATGTGACAAATTTTCCACCTTTGTGATTGGAAAGCACTTCACAATTGAGACCGATCACAAGCCTCTGATCCCATTACTAAGCACTAAACACCTTGACTCACTTCCACCTCGCATACTGAGATTTCGACTGCGGATGGCAAGATATGACTATTCTATTGAACACAAGCCAGGAAAGCAATTGTTCACAGCAGACACATTATCTAGAGCTCCGTGTCCAACAGCCACTGCAGACAACAGTATCCCTGACAGCGAGGTAGAACTATTTGTAGAGGCACTCACCTCGTCCACTCCCATCACCAAGTCGCTCCTAGAACGATATCGATCAGCTCAGCAAACTGATCCTGTATGCACTGCACTCCGACAGTTCTGTCTAAATGGATGGCCCTCAAAGCAAAAAATCACAACCAATCTCAAACCATTCTGGCTGGTTCGAAATGACCTAAGCATCTGCAATGACCTGCTATTGTATGGAAGCAGAATAATTGTCCCAGCATCTCTACACCCTTACACCTTACAAAAGCTACATGACGGTCACCTTGGAATCCAGCAATGTCGCTTGAGAGCCACAGCTGCTGTCTGGTGGCCAGGGCTGAGTCAACAGATTCACAAAATGATTCAAGACTGTCATGTGTGTACGAAAAGGAACGTTAACCCAGTGGAACCAATGATACCCACAGCTCTCCCCAAGTATCCTTGGCAGAAGATAGCTTCAGACATATTCATGTTGCATGGACACACATACCTCATCATAGTTGATTATTTTTCCAGATTCCCAGAGGTGATACAACTTCCAAGAACAACATCTCAGACATTGATTGAATCATTCAAGCTGGTATTTGCACATAATGGCATTCCAGAAGAACTTGTCACAGATAATGGGCCTCAGTACACTTCAAAGGAAATGAAAGCATTCGCTGCTTCATACGGTTTTCAGCATACCACCAGTAGCCCGTACTACCCTAGAGGTAATGGGCTAGCTGAACGGACAGTGAAAACAATCAAAGCACTCCTTCAGCAAGCTGATGATCCTCAACTGGCTCTGCTTAACTACAGGGCAACACCTTTGCCATGGTGTGGTCTCAGTCCAGCTGAACTCTTGTTTGGACGGCGCATACGCACAACCATACCACAAATAACAAGCTGGCTGATTCCTGAATGGTCACACCTCAAAGCATTTTACAAATCTGATGAACTGGCAAAAAGGACACAGAAAGACAACTACGACAAGCGACACGGTGCTCGAGCACAATCAGAGTTAAACAATGAAACAGAGGTCTGGGTTCGAACGGGTGACAAACAGACAAGAGGAAGGATTGTTGCGACAGCTGACACCCCAAGATCCTACATTGTTTCCACCTCTGGAGGCATTGTTCGCAGAAATCGCCAACACCTTATAACGGTCCCAGGCACTCAGCAGGATGGACATTCAGAGGACAAAAGCAATGAAACACTTCTCACAGAGGAGGAAAATAGCATGAATGATGATGTTAATCCCAGCAATGAAGAAAATGAAGAGTCTGAAAATGTGGATGATGAAGAGAACTATCAACGGCATATCCAACCTGAGAGATCAAGCCCAATCGCCATGCGCACGAGATCTAGAACAGGCATTGCCATTAGGCCTCCAGATAGGCTCTGACAAGAACTTGCAAACAAAGGGAGATGTAGTGTTATTGTATTTGGTGTATATACTGCGCATGCGCTGTGGGGGGGGATTATTATTTATTTCCCGTTTGGTGGCAACCATTACAACAATCACGCTCGGCAGCACTAAATGAACTATATTGCCACCTGTCAGTTATCTTGATGCGACAGAATGCACAGGCGCTGCTGACTCACGCTGCAGGGGCTCGTTGAATATTGTGTATTTATTATTGTTTTGTGTATTCCCTCTACAATTGCCAAATATAATAACGTATAATTATTATTATACTATAATGTTAATTATTTTTATTTTGTATTATTAAATAACAATAATACAATTAGAACAATTAAGATGGACAGTGAAGAGGAAGAGTTTTTAGTATAAAAATTGTTGTATTGTATGAGTGAGTGAGTGAGTGCGTTACGATAAGTATATGTTAGGTTGTGTTTTTGTTAGCCATATGTGTATAGGAATACTCATATAATAAACAGTACAACAGAATACAATGCATAACAAATAACTAAAAGTCACAGCAGGCATTTGGTGAGACACATCTGGCCCAAATTGCCCTGGCATTCTGCCTCATGAGGGTGAGGCTGAGGCGACTGTAGAGGTTTGATATAACCTCATTTAGAGGTCGACATAGATGCGTGGCTACCTTTTTGGAAAGTACATTGATAGCTTCATTGCCCCATCCCCCAAAAACTTCTACAACCAAATGGATGCATGACCATCCTCTAAGGGCACATGCCTCATCATTTCTTGAGTGCTTGGCCTCTTCTCCCATCTCAGCTGCATGACCACAGGTTTGAGCCGCTTCTTGTATAAATTGCAAATTAAGCGGATTGATGACCTTTATGTCAAATGCAGCTGGGTGTGAGAGGGACCAGTTTGGCACTAGAATGTCTGCTGGTCTTGATTGGTCTTTAGGAAGAATGCCACTTCCTTTCTCAATTTGTGGGGAAAGGCATGCCTTGTGGCAGAAGTCAGCAATGCAGTCCCTAAGTTGGTTGTGTCTGGTTATTACATCTCCCCCAGAGCGACAAGTGAGCATGTGATGTCCCCAAGCATCCATGTTGTGATGACAAAGTGGGCATGGTGTGCCCTCAGGTGTTAAAGGAAGGCCTAGCCACCAATTTAGAATGACCTGTGCTTCATCAGGCATCAATGCAAGACCTAACTTTGGTGAAGGCTGCACTTTAAGCCATGCATGGGCTTGAGGCGCAGAGATAGCTTGCAATCTGGCCTTTGTCACGGTAGTTGCATCGGAAAAAAGGGAATTGAAGTCAGCTTCTTCAATGTGAGAGGATACTGCGTGCTGGTGGGGTGGTACATCAAGTACACTTTCAACTGAGATGGCATCTGGCTGACTGACCATGGCATTGTATGCATTCACTGCAGCAAGAAGGTAGACCTTTGAAGTCACCGAGCAATTGTCAGAGTGCATTGATGTGGTTAGAGATGAGATGTATGCGGCAGGTGCGTGGCGATGAAGGGAACGCAGGCCAAGGCCACCATGACTCAGGTTAAGTGAGGCCTGCTTAGCTGCTGGAAGTGTTAGCTCAATTGCTGAAGATAATTCAAAGCAGTGAAGAACATCATTGTCAAATTGACTAAACACTGATTCCGACATTGGTGAAGGAGGTGTAGACCGTGCTAGGTGAGCGAGCTTACAGAAACTAGCACATGATCTCAGGATGGTGACAGCAACTTGTGGGTTGCACAGTTGGGGTAGAAGTGACAATAGATGTAATGCATCTTTTCTTTTGGATTCGATGTATTGAGCACAAAACTCCGCACTCCCAATGGGGGCACCTAGTAATTCAAAGTGTGGACAGGCTGAGCATGGAATGTCAGATGGGAACATGGAGAGTTCTTGGGCACAGAATAATTCACATCTACCCAAATTAATGTGGAGACCAGAAGTGTCACTGTTGGCTTGCAAAATTTTTAGAGCTCTGGATACTGTATCTCTTGGTCCTGCCAAAGCCCCATCATCGAGATACCAACAGTTCAGCAGCATTTCTTTGCACTGGGGGTCAGCAGAGATTTTAAGAATGGTGCAGTGCAGAACGAGGGCAAAAAGAAGTGGTCCTAAAGGGTCCCCTTGTTGGACACCTGATGCCGATATTAACTGACCCATTGGATGCCACAACTTTGGTGCTGTGAATAGCACCAAGTCACCCATGGAAGAAGCTCAGGGAAGTGGATGGCACACTGGTGAAGGACAGCTTCCCGAGACACTGAGTTGAATGCATTTCGCATATCAACTTTTAAGATGGCAAAATCTCTATTATTCCAGTTGTCCTCAATAACTTGCCTAAGCTTATGCACAATTTTTTCGGTTCCAGCTGGACAAGCTACTCCAAACTGAAATGGATTGAAGAATTGTGAGGCCTTGTCCTTTGTTAAAATGCAGGCACATTTACCCACAAGGCGTCTCAAGATTTCTCCTACAGCGATTGGTCGAACATCCCATCCAGTGCCTTTGGATTTCAATACAGATGTTAGATTTCCGCCAGCAAGATAGGGTGAGAGGGTGGTAGGGGCATTGCCAGCGAGCAGAATATTAACCACCTGATGCAGTAAGCTCTCCATTGAGATTGGTAGTCTTGAGTCCAATGCATCAAGTAAATGCTGGACTCCATATGTGTATGTATTTCCATAATAATAATAATTATTATAATTATTTTATTATTTTATTATTATTATTTTTAATACATGTAAATGCATCATTAATACATATGGGACAGTTTCCGCGAAAATTGCCCCACGGTTAAAATGTTATAAACATGCATCGCGTTTGAATCGCTATAACTTCCCAACGGATAACGCTATCGTCTTCCTATTTTCAACAATTCATAGTGATATGGTGCAGTATGATGTGTTGAAAATAAGAAGTCGAAGCGTTATCCGTTGAGAAGTTATAGCGATTCAAACGCGATGCATTTTTATAACATTTTAACGTGGGGCAATTTTCGCGGAAACTGTCCCTTATAAACACATTACACACGATCAAACATATAGTCTAGATAGAATGGCCCTGGAATTGGCTCTGATCAGGGTCAAGTTTAATCTGCCATAAATCAGATTAGTTGTTAAGGACTTGGGCTGCCCCAGTTGGGTGGCTAATCTTCCTGCATGTCTGGAGAGACAACGTTGAGCTTCTGGTCCCCAACTTCCATAGGACTCTACAACCAAAGGGATGCATACCCACCCTAGCTCTTAACATTTTGCATCGTTACTGTGGTGCTTCCTCTGCCTGCATTGCTGCTGAATTTGGTGTCACACACGCTACTTGTAGGGTATTTGAATTAAGCGGGGATGTGACACAAAGATCAATTGCAGCAGGCTTGCCCAACTCCCAATTAGGGATGAGAACATCGGCAGGACGCGTTTGTCGTGCTTCATGACCCAGACTGCTTCCAGCTTCAAGCTGTGCACCCAAGCATGCATGTTGGCAGAACTCAAAAAGGGTGTCTCGTACTCTGTTGTTTTTGTATTGGAGGAGGTTGGCTCTGTTGATCCCCAGGTGGCACTGCTCCTTTTGAGGTTATGCGGTAGTTTCTGTCGTCTGGTGCACCTGGCTAGATCAACTCCACCCTCATTGATTGTTGATGGTCTTGCACTCTTTGATAATGATGTACGCCACTGTTTTGCCGAGTGCACCATGGTCGACACATCTGATGCAGCCTGGCAGCAAGCCCAACTTAGCTTAAGTCGTGGAGGCCTTGGGCTTCGTCGCCTTTCCCTTCATTCACCTGCTGCTTACATAGCTTCTGCAGTTGCATCTGACTGTAGCTCTCCACAAAGCAAACATCTTCTGCATGCTATTGACCTGTTCAATGCATCTGTACCTACTACGGATGAGCTCACCATTACATCTATCACTACTTCTAACCTAACTCAAAAACTGTTATCTGCTAAGTTGGAGGACCAGCAATTTACCAAGCTATTTGCTAATGCTTCACTGCCGGATAGGGCTCGTTTACTTTCAATTTCCTCACCTCACTCATCAGCTTGGCTTTCTGTCACACCCTCTCCAAGGCTCAACCTTCATCTTGATCCTTCTGAGTTTCAAGTTGCCATTAAATGGTGGTTAGGCCTTCCTGTCAGTCAAGGTCAGCTTTGTCCCCAATGCATGTCCCATTCTTTGGATCAATTTGGTCACCATGCTCTGTCATGTAAAAATGGCCCTGATGTGGTTTCCCGCCACAACAGAGTACGAGACACCCTTTTTGAGTTCTGCCAACGTGCATGCTTGGGTGCACAGCTTGAAGCTGGAAGCAGTCTGGGTCATGAAGCACGACAAACGCGTCCTGCCGATGTCCTCATCCCTAATTGGGAGTTGGGCAAGCCTGCTGCAATTGATCTTTGTGTCACATCCCCGCTTAATTCAAATACCCTACAAGTAGCGTGTGTGACACCAAATTCAGCAGCAATGCAGGCAGAACAGAGGAAGCACCACAGTAACAATGCAAAATGTGAAGAGCTAGGGTGGGTGTGCATCCCTTTGGTTGTAGAGTCCCATGGAAGTTGGGGACCAGAAGCTCAACGTTGTCTCTCCAGACATGCAGGAAGATTAGCCACCCAACTGGGGCAGCCCAAGTCCTTAACAGCTAATCTGATTTATGGCAGATTAAACTTGACCCTGATCAGAGCCAATTCGAGGGCCATTCGATCTAGACTATATGTTTGATAGTGTGTAATGTGTTTATAATATATGTATTAATAATGTTGTAGATGTATTAATAAAATTAAAGTTGTAATTTATTTTTATTTATTTATTATTATTAGTATTATTGTGATACAAGATACAATTATAGGACATACAAAACACACGAAAACATGACCAAAACTAAATAACACTTCAGAAATAATCTTGAGGGCAATATCTGGACATTATAGCCCTCATATTAGCCCTTACGAGGTTCAGATTGAGCCGGCCATACAGCTCTGATAGAACGGCAGACTTGGGCCTTGATGATGTTATGGCTAGGCGAGAGGCTAGACTCGAAAATGACTCCATAGCCTCTTTCCCCCATGCGCCATACGACTCTACCACAAGAGGGATACATAACCAACCTAACTCGCTGCACTTCACATCGTTGGCCTCATGCTTTCTGAGCTCAGTGGCTTGCGCAGCTGCTCCAGCAGTTACTTCCGCTTCAGACATAATGTTTGAGTTCAGCGGAGAGGTAACTGATATGTCGCAGGCTGCCGTTTTCCCCAGAGCCCAGTTGGAAATGAGGACATCTGCAGGACGAGAGTGGCTGTGATCTGGTGTAAGGTTGCAGCCAGCTTCTACTTGTACACTAAAGTGGGCTCGCCTACATGTTTCTGCCAATATGTCCCTCAACCTGTTGTGGCGGAATACCACATCCCCACCCCGCTTACAAGTAGCGGCATGATGCCCTAGGGGATCCAACATTTTATCTGGGCAGAGTGCGCAAACAGAACCCTCAGCTGTGTCAAGCCCTAACCACCACTTCAGTGCTGTCTGAAATACTGGAGGGTCTAAATGTAAGCCTTGACCTTCAGACGGAATAACCGTCAGCCATGAGGAAGCATGTGGGGAGGATGCTGATAAAAGACAAGCTCTGTCAGCAATCGACAGAGAACCCTGGAGATCTCTGAATAAATTATCATCCAAGATACTGGAAAGAGTCTTCTGAGAAGGTAACTTTTCCAGTATCGATCCGATCTGTATGTTGTCTGACTGATGAACTGAAGAATTAAATGTCTCCAAGGACTGGAGGAGGTGTACATGAGAATGTGAACCCAGGCCAGAGAAACATAACGATGCTGGTGCATGATGAGACAGGGAACGCAGCCCAAGGCCTCCTCGGCTGAGGCTCAGCTGGGCCTGCTTCCACGCAGCAATGGAAGGATGCACTCCTGTGCAAGAAGTGAAACATTTTTGAACATCTTGATCAAATAACTGCAGAACAGACTGAGAGAACGAAGGGGGTACGGCACGAGCAAGATGGACAAGCTTACAGTAACCACCACAAAGCCGGAGGAGTACCAGAGCCACTTGGGGGTCGACTTGACCAACATCGTCCAGTCTCTTAAGTAGAACACCTGCCTCAGACCTTTTCCTATCCAGGACAGCCCTACAAAAGACAGAGTCACCAATAGGTATTCCCAAGATCTCAAGATTGGGTTTGCTAGACTGTTTCATCTCCATTGGGAAATGCGTCAAACACCCACTGCTAAAAACCTCACACTTCTTGATGTTCACGTGAAGGCCAAGTGGGGGACCAAGCTCAATGAGCAAGCTGAGTGCTTTCCTAACATATGAACTTGGGCCCGCAAGAACACCGTCATCATGGTACCACACGTGATATAAAAGGTCACCGCATTCAGGATGAGTGGCAATCGCTTTGACTACAACATTGAGAACGAGGGAGAAAAGCAAGGGGCCCAGTGGGTCTCCTTGCTGCACACCAGATTGAGATGTTAAATTGCCTAAGGTGTGCCACAGCACAGGATGCCGGCTATAACACCAACTGACCCATGGGAGTAGCTCTGGGAAGTGTGTACTGCATTCTGACAAAAGAGCTTGACAGCTTACTAAATTAAAGGCATTCACTATATCTATCTTCAGCACAGTAAAACCTTCAACTTGCCAGTTCTCATCCATACAGCCTCTAAGACCATGGGCTATTTTCTCAGCACCTGCAGCGCAAGCAACCCCCCGTTGGAGTGGATCAAAGAACTCAGCCGCTTTATTTTTCAACATGGAACACAGGCACTTCCCTACTAAGCGACGAAGAGCCTCTCCCACCGCAATGGGACGCACATCTAAGGGGCAACCAGGTTTAGATTTCTGTAAGGCTGTTAAATTGCCACCAGCAAGAAAGATTGAAACATCCAAAGGAGCTTTCCCACTATATACAGCGATAAATGATTTTAATAATATAAATGTTTTATTTATGTACAATTAAGTAATTAATTAAAGTCCAAGATTGTTCTGGGAGAATTGCTATTATTATTACTACTACAAGATATAAGAGAATACACGAATGGGAGTTATTATTAATATGCTACCACCTACAGTTCATATAATACACACTTTACCAAACATGCACAGTTTACAGAGAGCGGGATAGGATGGCTCGGGAATTTGCTCTCACAAGGGCCAAACTGAGCCTTCCAAAGATTTCATTGCACACGAGTGACTTGGGACGTCCCTGCCTAGTGGACACACGGGTGGCAAGTCTCGATAGTGCTTGAATAGCCTCAGTACCCCAACATCCGTATGTCTCCACCACAAGAGGGATACATACCCAGCCTAGTTCCCTGCACCTTTTGTCATTTACTCTATGTTTGCGGATCTGGGCAGCCAAGGCAGCTGAACCTGCTGTCACACATGCTTCTTGAAAAACTTGTGCATTTAGCCTTGATGTGACAGACAGGTCAAATGCTGCTGGCTTACCCAGGACCCAGTTTGGAACAAGAACATCAGCTGGATGAGTATGTTCCCTAGATCACCCACCCATCTCTAGTTGTGGAGCAAGACATGCAAAGTAACAAAAATCATTGACGATGTCTCTCAACCTGTTGTGATGAGAGACAACATCACCCCCCAACTTGCAACACAGTGCATGATGGCCATAAGCATCCAAGGCAGCATTACATTGAGAGCAACTTTGACCTTGAGCAACTGGAATACCGAGCCACCATTTTATCGTCACCTGAAATTCAGAAGGCTCCAAGTCTCATATTGGAACCTGACCTTTATATATATGCATGTGTCTTCTTCATTTGTTTAGTGTCCGAAGCATGCAGAGAAACACTCCAGGACTACTCGATCGTCGTATAGGCCCTAAAGACATGTTTATAGTTTTGTTGTATGTTTGTATTTATTATCAACTTTTTATTAAAATCATCAACTGTTGTTGTATAGTTTATTAAGATCAATTTATGTTGTATCATAAGATTACGGTGCATACACGGACTTCTGATACCCGTGTCAACACCCATAAGAGTGTAATGGCTACACTTCAGGGGTGTTGGCTGTAACACTCCTGAGCGGTTACCACTACACTCCATGGGGTGTTATTCCTAAACAGGCGTACGAACACCCCTAAGTGTGTTGTGGCAACACCCTTTTTTTAACAGTGCAGAGTATCGGACCTCGTAACATTGGCATGCTGCGCGCTATTGTAAGACATCAAAATAACCAGAGAAACAGTGTAATTTGAATTGTTAAAAATAAGAAGTTAACCGTTCGGATGTTATAGCGATTCGAACGTGATGGATTTTTATAACTTTTATGCAGTATAACACATTCGTCATTTTCTCCGAAACTGTCCAATTATTAAGCAGCTCAGCTAGTGGTGTCAAAAACACAGCTGGCTATAAGGTACACTACGCGGATGATGCATCGTTTTATATAAGTTGAGAGGAAAATAAGTATTTCGAAGTGCATAATTACAATTTTGTTATACCAGTAATCAGGATTATAGCTTTTGAGTAGTGATGTTTTTGAACACATGCTGCTGCACCACACCAGGCCCCGCACCAGAACCCGGATGCTCTCCCCTATACTCCCACCCTTGCTGCTGAATCTCGGCCCAATCAGAGCTGTTTGCGGGTACAACTATGCTAATTGTATTAATTATGAATACTCTACATGCAATGCAAGAGAAATTAAAGGACTCCGATATTTTCAAGCGCATTCATCTGTGTCTACCCCTAACAAATTAAAAGCCATGCAGTGATACCAGAGAAATTTCATCCTGTTAAGTTTTTTTCCTTTCAAAACACTCGCATAGTGCATGCCACGGAATGAAGCGCCCTCAGCTGAGATAGGATGTGATAAACACAGCTAGCTAAGCTACAATACAGAGAAAGCATATTAATACTTTTGACTTTATTATAGCATTGCAACTGTTGCGGAGTGAGTAGTGAACACTATACATGCATGCTGGTACACCAAATCAGGCCCCGCATAGGTCTGGATGCGCTCCCCGTTTTAATTGTGCATTTTTCTAATTATACGTCAAACATCCAATTAAGCGGAGAAGAGAAATAAATCCCTATGTGGCCTTCCAAAACTATGTGGCCTGCGAAAACTATGTGACCTTTGAAAAGTAGGGGACCTTTGAAAAGTAGGTGACCTTTGAAAAGTAGGTTGCCCGCGTAAACATCTGATTTTTGGCACGGATAACGCATCGAGGTGTGGAATATCTAGCACTCGAAAACCATGTGGCCGCGAAAAAGTAGGTGACCGTCGAAAAGCAGGTGGCCCGCGTAAAGCAGTGATTTTTGGCACGGATTCCACACCATAAGATAGTCTCCTTCTTTTCTCACGCGCACTACAGCGAAAAAAATAATAAAACTTACCTACACAAAACTCGCATTCGTTTGAAACCTTACGAAAAAATTCTACGGCTGTGAAGCTACGGAAACGCGAATAATTAGATCGGCAATTAAACGGTTAAGAGTTGAAGATATTTCCTGTACACATCGACGGCCCGGCAGGTACGTTTTAAATAGGACATGAACTAAAGTCGTAGCCTGCATGGCAACTCTAATACTCGCCGACCTATCAGTAGTCAGGATCGGCCAGTCAAACGTGATCGCAAAACCCTCCAGCAGCATTTCTATAAACCGACCAGAGAACTGAATCATTTGTTTGTACTCTTAGCGGTCGAAAGGTTTATTAGTGTAGTTCGTACCGTCTCCACCCCTAACGCTGTGCATGTTACTACAGGGAAAATGAGAACATTTGGTCCAGCATCAGGGAGGATTTTGGGAAAGGGGGGGAGTCCGATAAATATATTCACGACTGGGGGGTACGGAGATGATGTGCCCCTTCCCGTGACAGCAAGGGGATCTGGGGAAGCGCTGATAGAGGGGTCTAGGGCGAAGCTCCAGCCGCTTTTTCAGTGGCGTAGCCAGGAATTGTACGGGGAGGTTTTCGACAGGACGGGTGGGTGCGGGAGGGGGCGCTGCCCTCTGCTAGTCCAGCTAGGGGGTATGGGGGAGCACTGTAAGCTCCCCCATCGGGGTCTGGGGCGGAGCCCCAGAAGCTTTATCATTATGAAGTCATGATTTTGTCACGCAGGTAGTGTTATTTAAACAATTATTATTATTAATATGCAGTCCACTTCAGGTTCGATATACAAAAAGTGGGGGGGGGGAGGGGCCAGTCCGCTTCAGGTCCTATACCTTTGTTTGGCACACAGAAAATACGTTATCGTTAATAATAATTTTGACCGAGGGGGTGCTCAAGCACCCGGAGCACCCCCCCCCCCCTGGATACGCCACTGACATGTATGTAGTACGCGATATGAAAAATAAATTTCCAATGGTGAAGCACTGAAGGTGACCTCGCATAGGGGAGGGGGGGGGGGGTTTGTTCGAACTGACGTCTTTTGATCGCTTACCTCAATTCCTGCTCACATGCACGCACCATTCGATCGATCGCGCGATTAAATATTTCGTTAATTAATACACATGTATGTAGGAGGATTTAATTAGATCGATATAGACCCCGCTTGGCTAGAACGATGTGCAATCTTGCAAATCCAAGGAAGGTAACATGCAGAACGCTGCATAGATTACAGTATGCATACGTCATTCTTCATAAAAGGAAAGGGGGGGTCCGGACCTCCTGGACCTCCCCCCTTTATCCGCCCCTGAGCATCAGCATGTCTGATCAGAACGTAGATAAATGCACCAGGAGTCCACCTTCCATTATAGCATGTATAGTTGTATGCACCAAGGTACAGAGCCTGGATCTGACAAGGAGACAGACGGGAAGGCGCTAGTATTCGAAGCTAGAGTGATTTTAGAAAACCGTGGATTGCAAAAGGTAATTAACGGAACTACAACATAATTGGATAACTAATTAAGGATACGAATACAATTTAAAAATATAAGGACATCATCATGCATGTAAACTGTCAGAACATAGCCAAAATGGACCATTATTGCTGATACCATGCAGTATGGTAATGGATTGATTTTGTCTGCAAACTTTCATTACATTCTACTTGTAAACTTTTAATCAAATTAATTAGCAATTTCATAACAGAGAGATTCTGATGCACTTATGTGTTCCTCATTACGAAATGACCTCCTATAAGATATACTTACCAACACAATGGGCAAAATAATTAAAATAGTATATGAACAGAGCGTTAACCCTGTAGACATGTTAGGCTCCATTCCCTGGTGGGTCCTCTATCCTGGAGGAGGACTGCTCCTTCTGGTGACCACAGTCTTCCTCCTGTTCTCACTGTATGTGGCCTACATCCATTGGAAGTACTCTCACATCCCATCCCCTAAGATGAACAGGTAAATGTTATGCACCTATGTAAACTTGCTTTGTTTAAGTATTAACCCTATAGCATTTGCTTGTCATTATAAATATGTGTACCTTCTTTTTTTAACCCTGCATCTTCCCATTTGTAAAGCTTCTTTTTAGGTCACATAGCAAACATTCTAACCCTAAGAAAGGAAAGAGGAAATGAGTTTTTGCCTTTTGCTGATGTGATTACAAAATGGTAAGGCTTAGAAGCAGAATACTAATTAATTGTTCTAGCTCCTTCCCCTCCATGCACACACATGCATCCACAATGTACGAACACACCCATATTGTACATGCACACGTTCATGCACACACTGTACACATATGGACACTGAATACACATTTTCACACACAAAGGACTGAAGAAGCTGGACACATATTTGTTGCCTTTTTTCTTTTCAGTCCTGTTGTATTTTCATCCAATCCTGATGATGTAAAGGTAAGAGGTGATTGCAGACTTGGTTTTAACCATTGTCCCACATCCTCTTGTTTTATTTCAAAGAGTGCACTCTTGTTGGCATTTTTATTAGAATAAATAGCAGCTGTTCTCTTTGGGATTATTAGCTGTATGATAATTGGATACAGTACATGTATCATAATACCTGTGAAACAAGCATGATCTCAGATGCAAAAGGCTGTATAGTCAAATTGAGTTTTGTACTCTCTCCATGTAGATAATGGCAACTGATGAACACATTGATAAACCAGCCCCAAACTTCAAACCCATTCGTACCTTATTTGGGAGAAGGTAGCAGCGGCATGTTGTCTGTCTTGTGTGTAACTGTGGGGAGGCCACACACAGGTTCTTGGGTCAAGGACTGCTCACTATTTCGGACTATGATACATGGAAGCCTCGAAGAAAGCAGTATGACCCTTTGTTCAAGCGGAGGTACCTTGGCCACATTGGATGGTATGGGGTTGATATATTATATTTCATTGCAGTTCATTGAAGGACCTTCTTCCCATATTCAATGAGTGTGTTGATGCCTTTCTGGAGAGGTTGAGGCCCCATGCTGATGGGAAGACAGAAGTATCCATGAAGGAGGCATTCCATGAGGCAGCTTTGGATGTCATCAGCAAGGTACAGGCAATTACTGTAATATCTGATAATAAAAGTTTAGTTTCAAAGATTTTTGTTGTGCTGACTTAGCCTATGAAATTATAACAAAATTTTTGTCGACTTGGATGCATATCGTGTGACACACTCCGTATGCATGTTGAACTCATTCGAGCTAGAGAGCTACAACAAGACCACTTGAAGGCCAGAAAGAAATAGTATAGGCAAATTGAATTGACATAATCATCACCTAGCTAAGTAGTAGTTTTTAGTGAATGTTCAAATGCATTATGGCTTTCATATTTCCCACTGTAATATCTTGTTCTGTTGTTTATCATAACCATGATAATATTTCAACAGCAAAAATTTCCAGATTTATGCTAGTTTTCTGTTTTCAATAAGAATTAAAATTATATGTATAATGTTATAATTATAATCATGTGTTTCTAATGAGCGCAACACTTTTAAACAATTATACTGATTATAAACCTTACTAACTAGGCAAATAGCAGTAGTCTAAACAATTAATTAACTACATCAAGACCTTTCTAAAATCTTCACGATACAATGATTATAACTCATTAGTTGTTACCTGATTGGTGAGTTATGCAACACAAATTTTGATTATTTTTGAAGTTCAATTTGTTGGTTTGAAATTCATAATAAAACTGGTACATTAGCTGAAATAATGTGCAATGAAGGTTGTTTCAATTTGATTAGCATATCATGAATAAAGATGATTAAACTATGCCAATAAGCTGCACTTTTCTTGATTTTAATACTTCAATCTTTATTGCAATGTTTAATAAGTTTCACCATGATTATTAGTAGTCAATTAACACAGTACTAATCGTTTAATTCTGTTTTTAATGTACATGTATACATTCAGGATATTAGAATGCTCTTACAGATACACACACAATAATATACACCAATCTTCACACGCATTTGAGTGATCTAATGGGAAATCCATGCAGACTGTGGCTAACACCTAAAGGTGTCATGATAAGGTCATGCAGTATAAAAAAGTCTCTCAGGTTTTATAATTTGCCTACTCTTGTTAAGTTAATAGGATAAGTCATATCGGAGAATGTTTTTGTCCTTATAGTACTGATATTGAAATGTATCCCTACTTATGGGACATTAAAACACTTGTACCAATCTCCCCACTGACTGAGGTCGTGAAAAAAGGAGTTCAATATTGAATTGCAGGTGAAGCAATGATAAATACACTTACTAGAATGAAGTAAATGATTCGGTTTTAGAATGAATTGGAGTTTCACTGCATGTCAAGTATTGATCTATGCTTGCTGATTTATTTATTTAATTTTGGGTATGCCCCGCCCCTACCATTAGTGCAGAAGGCATTAAGATGTATCTAATAGATGTCAGCACTTAGTTATTTCTGTCAACTGGTCTGCTGTGTGCCTACTGACTAGCATTCATATCGGGTTATAACATTAATTTTGTATATCAAAGAAAGTACTTTCCCTCCAAGGTTGCCTTCTCATCAGACTTCAGTAAGACATGGGACCATAAGAGTCTTGGACTGAAGTATACAACAAACTCCAAGTTGAGCCATCTAACATCGCTCAGTCTAAAAGGACTTCAAAAGGCATTTGTATCACCCTTTCCAGCACTTGTTCCAGTAATGTTATACAGATCTGATCAACTATCTTGTTGAATTGTGTGCACACACTTGCAGCTATTGTACCCAAAGGAGACAGAGATGTATCATGAGGCTGTGGGTGCCATGAGGAGGATTGGTCGTGACTGTATTGAGAAGAGGATCAAGGCTGTGACTAGTGGGGAGGAGGTCCCCAATGACATCCTCACACAGATACTTAAAACTACCAGTGGGTGTGGTTATCTGCATGTGATCACAGATCAATATATCAAACAATGTAGTTGCTGACAAGAGTGTTGACATGGAGACATTGGTGGATGACTTTGTCACGTTTTATATAGCAGGTAGGTGGCATTGAGGTGTTGTGGTAAGTGGATCATGTGATCCAACCCACAGGTCAGGAGACAACAGCAAACACACTTTCATTTGCAATAATCCTTATTCATCAACATCCTCAAGTGCTTGATAGGTAATTTTTTGTTGTTGCTAAGTTCTAATATGAGATGTATTCATTAAAGGCACTAAACTGATAAGCCCATTGATTTCCATGAAAGCAAATACCCCAATACAATTTTTTGTGGCCTAGTGAAATCAAGTGTCTTATTTTATGTTTACAGCTTCGGCAATTTATTATTTGCTCTATAATGACCTTTCCAACTATGATTTATTGTTATGGCCAGTCAGCTAGTGTCAAGCCTCTATATATTAACTATCTATTTATCATCTTAGAAATCATAAATTATATATTAAGAAACGGAGTTACTATTTGCAGTGTTTAGTGGGCTTTGATAGTTTTATTTCTTTAATTATGTAGACATATTATTGTAGGGACACTTTTAAGCACAGGAAAAATTGTAACATGCCAAATATGTAACCCTGTTATTGATTTGTGTAGAATGCTCATATGCGCTTTTAAAAAGATTTTTTTTCAGTCTTCTCTCAGAAATAGCAGATGTTCTTGGAGATAGGAAGGAAGTCACAGGAGATGACCTGGACAAGCTCAAGTACACAGACCAGGTATGTGCAGAGTTTCCAAGTAAACTGATGCCCTCCATAAAATGATTACACCAATTTTTGAGGTGGTGCAAGAGGTGTTAAGAGTGTATCCTCCATTAAGTAATATAGCCAAGGAGGCACCCAGAGGTGGCATAATGTTGAGTGGCTACTATATTCCTGAGAGAACAGCTGTATTTGTAAGTTGTGGCTGAAACTAATCAGTAGTAATCATGTTTCATATTATGTTGTTAGCTTGTTACATCAGTGATGTGCCAAAATTCTGAATACTTCAATGATCCTGCCTCATTTGACCCATCTCGATTTGATGCAAATAAAACACGGTATATTTGTTTATAAAATATGCATTATAGATATGTGGATGCATGTGTAAATGTCGGTCCATCCCACAGACCAGGTCCATTTGTCTATTTCCCATTTGGTTTGAGTCATAGGTCGTGTATTGGACGTCATTTTGCCATGGTGAGTGAATTGCATCATTTCTTGAGGTCCACACCATTGATATGCCATCTACAGATTGAGGCCAAAGTTATCCTCGCACGACTCCTGCAAACCTTCAAGGTGACACTGCCTCCTTCATACAAGCTGGTGGTGGAACAGAAGACTACCCAACAACCAAAGGGTGACGTTCCTTGTACTCTTCAAGAGATTGCTGTGTAACTCAAAAACACATTACATCATGCACATGCACGCGCAGTTTATAGACTTGTGAATTATTAATAGACAGATTAGACCATTATGTGTGTCTTCTTATCAGCATAATGTGTCCTCTTACTTGATTCTACAGCAATCAACAACCTCCATGCATCTGATGCGTGCAGTCAGCACAACATGATGTAATTTGCCTCAAACTATAAAAATAAACTCAACACATCTCTTCTCAGCTGTGCTTACTGGATATTAAGCACAGTTGAGAAGAAATGTGCAACTCCATGTCGGATACTCTGATTCTCAGTGCGTAAGAAGCTATGTGTAGAGGACATTTCAGACTTCTGGAATATCAAAATTTTGAATTCTTGAAAAAAAAAAAAAAACAGGCGGTAGGTCCCTTTTTGCTGAAACGATCATACATTTTCTACGAGCTACGAATTTGCAATACAAGCGATCATGTGACTTCGAATACACCCATTCGACCCCGAGCGCTCCAGCGTTGCCTTGTTGCGCCACAGCTCGACTGCTAGTACCTAGTGCATAACACAAAACGTTTCACTTTAACAGATTATTGTGAAGTATTGCGACCTCACCATTTGGCCTTATTTTGCCCTTCAGATCGCTACAGCCCAACTCGAATTCACAGCAAAAAAAAGACGCAAATCATATTGTGATTCCACAAGTGATCTGTTTTTTCATATCTGTATCAAAACTGTTAAAATTTTGGCACAGATATGAAAAAACAGATCACTTGTGAAATCAAAATATTTTTTTGCTGTGGAAAGTATGAAGGCTTTGCAAAAAGGCCGCCACAAGCCTATAGGCCTCGCACCCCCCCCCCCCCCCCCCTTCCCCCCCCCCACCGCATACTGCTCCAGAAGCCTCCTGCGCTAGGGAGACGCGGAAGACATGCCAGAGGCCCCAAATTGTATTTCAAGAATATGTACATATAATAGACCGATGTGTAGATTTGTTTGTGTTGTTTTTGCTTTGTTTGTTTGTTTTTCTAACAAAAAGAAAAATTTGTAGTTTAAAATGAGTGTATACAAATGCTGCTACCCCCCCCCCCCCCCCCCCCCCCCCTTGCCTACATCACAGTTGGGTGCACAGTACAATGAATCAAAATCTTTGCCATTTATAGTCGCCTAGCTATCTGTCAAATGTGATGCCCAAATGTTTGATATAGGAGAAACCACAGAGAAGAACAATACTGCAAGAGAGAGAAAACATGATCATTATTTTGCAAACATGCAGAATACTTACTGGTTCCTGACTATTGCATATGACTACACACATAGTCAGACAGACCAGGTTTCTAGACATGTGATCACTTACCTCCATAGTAGCAGTGTGCGATACGTGCAACTGCTGTGCAACAAAACAAGATGGTTGATTTAGCTTGTGCTATATTTCCCCATGCTTTCCAGATGTTGCTCAGTAGTATACATGATGATATGAGCCCCAGAACGAAAATTGTGAGACTTTTCCAAACAATAATATTACTCCTGATTGTATTCCATGTTTTCCGTAGAATTAGAATATAATTAAGTGAAGTTATCAAGCAGCTGAATATGACCACAAAACACACTACTGCATTCAATAGCCAATTTTCTCGCAGAAACCCTTGCAATCAATAGTAGAAAGCCCACGATGAGTACCGGTATGTCACGTCTGGCGATGTTATTGCGGTGGGTCAGCTGAACAAAGAGTGTGTGCAACACATTCATTCTTATAGATCTGTAGGGTTAAGAGAAGTATATAATTTTTCTCACTTCTTCAAAACAGCAAGAGTCTACAGCCCGTAGGCTGGGGGGGGGGGGGGGGGGGGGGGTCGGTAGGTTCGGTCGAACCCCCCCGCCCGTCCAAGCTAGTTCCGCTTGCCCAAGCTGGTTCCGCCTGCCTAAGCTGGTTCCGCCTGCCTAAGCTGGTTCCGCCTGCCCAGCTTGGTTCCGCTTGCCGTAGCTGGTTCCGCTTCTTTCCGCTTATTACCATGAATTATTCTTTGCCAATGAATTAATTTTAAATTATTTTACATGCATGACGTTATAGAAATGAAAATTAGCGAGCGTGAGGTAATATATGGCGCCCATGGCCCGCAACAAACTGCAGCGGATCCGGGGCACTTCAAGTACATGCCGGTTTAATGATACTTTGCGAAGTATAGGTCCGGCTTGAGCCAGACGCCCAGACCTACTTCGATATTGAACTGCACAACGGCCAACAGACAATGGCGTTGTGCCGTTCGAATACGAAGTAGGTCTGGCTTTCGAGTTAACTTTCCTGATCTATCGTAGATAGGAAAGTTAGACTAAGTCTCGTTACTCGCAAGCCAGATACGCTTGCTTCCAAACTTTCTGTAGTCTCGCACTTGCGAGCTAGACTCTGGAAGCAAAAAAGTAATTCTTGTCCTATTTACTATCTGTTTTTGGCATGTTTCTACGCAATTATGCGATGTTTTGTGACTTCAACATTGTAAAAGTTGCAAAGCTGCTGGGGCTCCGCCCCAGACCCCGATGGGGGAGCTTACAGCGCTCCCCCATACCTCAGGGAAGGCCCCTCCCCCGCTAGTTAGTTCCACCCTCATTGTTTCCCGAACCCCCCCCCCCCCCCCCCCCCCCCCCATCTCCCGACCAGCCTACGGGCCTGCTGTACGCGACAGCTACAAGGCCGATCCCGAAAAGAAGGCGACAGCTACAACGCAGATATTGAATCTAAGCAATCTGCTAAAAGGCAGCGATATCAATAGGACCTCGAGGAGAACCGTGCTGCTAAAAGGCAGCGATATCAAGAGGATGTCGAGGAGAACCGCGCTGCTAAAAGGCAGAAATACGAGGACAATTCAGCTGCCATTAAGGCATCTGAAAAAAATCGGTATTGGCTAAACCAAGGACACTTTTATTTCATGGACTGGAAACCACCGCGTAACGTAATACTACAAGATATTAAAAATATATATAAATAAATTGGAGATGTAGGATTTCTTAAGTGTAAAAAGTAAGGAAACAAAGGATTCCGGAATTAATTTATGCAATTACGAATTTATAATTATTACATACCTACATTTAGCATACACTGATTAAGATAGGGTTATATGCTAAATGTAGGTATGTAATAATTATAAATTCCTAATTGCATAAATTAATTCCGGAATCCCTTGTTTCCTTACTTTTTACACAATTTGATACTTAACATCTTCAATTTATTTATATTAAATTTTTATATCTTGTTTTATTGATTTTTTTGTTTCTGCCTTAACACGTTATAGGTGTGGGTATAGCGGTTGGCCAAGGTACCAGGCGCGGTGGTATCGGTGGAACCCAGTCCCAAACCACCATCACAGCAACTAGCGCTTTAATTGTACCCGGGGTTGCAGCTGGTTCATGTGGATGAATCAGTTGGGCTGCTGTGATGGTGGTTTGCGACTGGGCTGCAGCTGGTTCATGTGGAGGGATCAGTTGGGCCTGCAGAAAGGTTTGACTCGTTATGCCAGTATAGGGATTAAGATAAATAACACTTGCCTGGGCTACTGAGTCTGGGTCTGAATATGTAGTAGATTCCGCGGTAGTCGGCCTGGGTTGGCGGGTGCGGAGTTGGGTTGGTAGGCTCGGACCTGCGTGCGGGTGATAGCGTTATTGGCGAATAAGCAGGATGAGGCTCTGATTCGTCCTCGGTATCGTTGGCCATAAATGAAAGCATTTCTCGTTCTGACATACTGACGGAAATATACATTGGTGAATAGAATATATTACTACTCATATGAATGCAGAAACAATACTATAGAAGTCATAATGGTTTCGATGGGATAGGATTAAAAAACGCATATACAGAAATCAGCGGTCACCAGGAAAGTGATGGTGTTCAAAAAGACATCCTATAGCATGTGTTCCATTGCTAGTACATAGGGGTAGTGTGGTTTGAATTTGTGTTGAATTTATATGTACTAATGGTTCGGATGTATTCAAAACAAAGTTAGACTTACACCTATTTAAATGTATGAAAAATGGTTACTCTTGAATTTAATTAACTAACCGCAAGTTATAAAACATTTGCCACCTCATTTTTACGTGTAGAAAGGTTGTAAGGTGCAAACTCTGCAAAAATATTTATACCATTACATTGAAGATTTCAGTTCGGGAAAGCAAAACATAGCTTCCCATTAACATGTACACAAAATCAATGTTTTCTGACCTAATTACTGTATTCCATTGTTTTTTAAAATTGAATCTTAACGAAAAATTGAGTTGCCACCCTTTATTATGATTTGCAGCACATTGGTACATGTTTTCATGCCATTTGTTTTCTCCATTACATAGATTTTTCTAGTTCGGGGAGGCTTTGAACAATGTTCGATTACTGGCGCCGCCATTTTGACCATTATTGAATAAATGGTCGTCATAACAGAAACACGGCCGGCTACATGTATGTACCATTACATGAAGCTTTAAACTAAATAATTATAGTTAGGTTTATTAACTCGCAAAATGTTCACAAACTATTACTGGCCACATCCCCGCTTGGCAGGGGCGGATCCATGCAGTATTTTGGTAAGGGGCCGGGGTTCGCGGAGCCCTGGTTGAGTGCGAAAACGGAGGGGGGGTGTTTGAAATACAAGAACTGAGACGCGAAGTGGCGCTCTGATTCTAATTTGATGCTTCATAACCGTTCAAATTTGTCCAACCCCACGGGTCCGCTACAGCAACTTGGGTAACATGTCACTTATGCCGGGCAGTCTGCATTTGAGAACAGCTAATTATAAACGGCTTTCTATCTGAAATTTGTGACCACTCGCCTGCTGGCGTGCAAGGTGGGAGATAATATAGTAAGGTCATCGTTGATTAATTAATTCATGTCTCAGACATGCAAAATGTCTGTTCAGAGCATATATACGAGGGACTAGGTTTATATGGCGGCGGATCAGTCAGTTCGGTGTACGGTGCATCCTTTAATTTCCCCCGCTTTTTTATTTGCAAGATCTATAGAACGTTTGAAGCTGATCCGATTCGATTAATGTCCTATTAATAATAACGTATTACGTTGCTCTGCATGCAATACATACTCGCAGATCACCTTTGCACGACCATTAGTTTTATTGACAGTGACACTTTTAACCTGGAGTCATCAATCCATTCAACCATGCGTATTTGATCATAAATCAACTGAACATTTATCCCAGTGAATTGTGAAGGACTATACTAGCTGCACGAAAGATTATAAACAGATGCCAATACCTGCCCTTGTTATTGTCATAACAAGTAGTTGCAAGGAAACAATGCATGCATACTATCTGCTGCACTCTGCATTGTATCCATATACCATATGCATGCAACCATTTGCATCATGCATATAATGAATGCGTGCACCAATTTAGGTGCACACGCACAGATAGTAAAAGTATGCAGGCTTCCAGCATGGGCAGCAAGTTAGTTCTAATCTCTTCATCATGCATTTACCATGCATGCAATTGAGAGCCATACGTGTATATGGGTAAACTGCACTTCAAAGCATTCATTACTGCAGCGGTTCAGTCATGTTATCTTGCACCGTATTGTCTTGCATAATGCACAATTCACTTAACCTAATTAATCGCAGACTATGACAGCATAATTGGATCATGCACCATCAACTGCATGTATCGCAATGCATGCATGCACGGATAATGCTCGTAACTACATGTAGTGAAATGAACAAGAAAAGCGTGGAAATTGTAACTGAGCGTTGTCCGAGCTAGGTTACCAGGCAAAAGAGTCTATATAAAAATCGCCGAGCTTTTTCGTGTATACCGCGGTACCGTACCGATAGAACTTACGTATAAGCAAACATACAACCACTTTGAAAGTAATGCCACGAGTGCTACTGACAAAGAGAATGACATGAGGCATATCCCACTGGGTTCGAGCAAGGATTGTAATAGTCAATAATCCTTGGTTAGAGCTACTAGCTGGTTCAAGTAGACAATGATAAATTAAAAGAACAGATCACATCGCACACTGCCATGTAGCATAACAGATATATTGTGTGCACACATGCATGATTTCTGGAATGTTTTGGTCAGTCCCTATCGGGATGCGTTGCATGATTTATTTATCAACTGACTTTTCACATATGCGTGGGCGTACCGCAGTAGCCACACCCTCGCGCAAAGCTGTATTAAAGACTTTCGTTATTTTACTATTTAATTATACCAGAATGTTACATGTGCACGTGAGCCAACGTTTCGTCGTAGACGTCATGAATGGTATTAAAATATCTTGCGTCATCTCATTATTTAACTAATTATGCGCGGTTGAAATTAATTTAAATGTCTTGATTTTAGTAAAAGGGTGCTTAATGTTTTTTTCATGAAAAATGCATATTATAATCAAATCGATTTTTAGAGTACATTAAACATATTTGAAATTCAATGTGGAAAAAAACAACAGGATGACCGCGTATGTATGGGCCATTTCTGGATATGGATGTGTGAAAGAGCGATCAGCAGTCATGCATGATTATTACCGTGATGGGTGTCACAGTCTTGTGTCGAATTGTTTGTCGGACGTGCTTTATTTAGGAGGGTGGCAACCTTTTTGAAGATCCATACATCTGCC
Source organism: Ephydatia muelleri (assembly GCA_013339895.1). NCBI lineage: Eukaryota > Metazoa > Porifera > Demospongiae > Spongillida > Spongillidae > Ephydatia > Ephydatia muelleri. Next base: position 3,122,344 of record JABACO010000020.1, on the reverse strand, counting down.
ATGCACTACAAGGGCTGCCATATAACCTTGGTGATATGATTGATTGATTCGTCTCGCGAAGCGGCTGAGTATTTGTAAATGTATACATTTATAATTCTCTGTATGCGACTTGGCTTGTAGCATTGTCTCTTGTGTATTTCTTAATTATGTTCGGTATAGATTATGGTCCGAGGTGGTGTCAAGTTGTATAGCCTTGGGTTTGATGTGAATGGGATAATATTTATAAGACCGCCCATCGATCATGCATGCATGACGCATATATGTACTTTTGATTAATGGACATGCACTATTGATGAAAGACTGATCAGCAGTGACGCGTGAATATTGACTCCTAGTATATGTTCAAACACGTGTGTCATTTTGGAGGTGTCATGTTAGTCCGGCTGGCCCTACAATCGTGTTTGGCGAAAATAAGGAGTATAAAAGGTGCGTATACTGCATAACCAGTTGTTTTATATATACAGCCTGTAATGGAACCGAGGTCATATCAAGTTCGAACCTTGGCGCTATATCAAATGATGTGAATGAGGTGCAATTTACGAGACCGCAAATAATGCATATGTACAGTTAAATGGTTGATTGTGTCAATTTGAACTCCGAGGTATAGGAGAGGACAGCCTTGCTGCAGGCTGGTGTGCTTTTTAAGCACATCATTCACTCAACCCATTAAGTGAATGCAAGAAGCAGCAAATCACATAAACATGTGAGATATATACTGACCTCCCATAGGCAGTAGCACGAAGTAACAATATTGTTGTGTGATTAAAAATAGCATTCCTATCATTTGACAGTATTTATATTGCAGACCAACTATTGAGGGAGCTGAGATGTAACAACTTCAAAATGGTTACCATGCACATGAACAATGTATAGAGATTTTTGTGTAACATCTTCAATGATTCCAGGATCAATGTGATTAGGAAAACGTGGTTCCCATGTTTGGTTAATGGTTCCATTAATTATATATGTTACATTTTAACAGGTGGGCCAGTACTGACATTTCGTTTGTGGTTGCCCAAGAGTTAACCTCATCTATACTTGTGTTAGATATGTACTCTTCTATGCTATTGCCCATCTCAACACACTGTGCATCTTCCAGATAGGGTGCAATGTGCCTCATATGACTAACAATAGCTGTGCAGATTTCAAAATGTTAGTCTTGTGACCCAGTTATTATGTAGGAGAAACAACGAAACAGACAGTTCCCATCACCTACAATTCTAACTACAGTGGTTAGGTCAGGGCGATGTAAGTGAACACCCTCAACCCCTTTTTCAGTATGGATTTCACTGTGGAAAGTAAGACCTAATTCGGCACATTTTTCATGTTGCCATGTCAGATCAGTTTGGTGATAGCGGAACACATCCCAAGAGGTTGTAGGGGCACTACGTTCTACCAGATGTGTTCTTTTGTTGTGTATTTTACAAGAGCCATCATCGCTTCTTAGTTGGTGGGTTTTTCAACTCACTCTGGCTGCAGTGTGGGAACAATACTGCTTGGGAGAACTGGTATTGTTTTGTATCTTAGCTACTGCTTCACTAGCAGTTCGTGTGAGTACCTTTTTAGCTAGACAAGGATTAACTTTATTGAAAGCATCATTCAACTGTCCAAGTAATGAGTTATTGTTATGAAGGTTTTAGTTAGCTCACACTTGTATGTACCCTGTACACTAGCACTGGGCTCAAACAGAGAGTGTCTAAAGGGAGAGGAATAGAAATACGAAGTTAAATATGTTGTTTCTAATAGATTATGTTGTACTTCAGGGAATGATTTAAGTTTGTTATTAATGTCACGTGCAGTACGCGTGATTTGCGTGGTGCGTTCTTCTCAATATAGAAGGCACCTAAGTCATTCTACGATATTAACTTATGCAAAATCCATAATTATGTTATTGATTTAATTTATATCTTATGTACATACCTCCATAGATTGATATTCTTGTGGGCATTTCTGGACAATGAATAAGTATATTATTGATTAAATGTGAATACAAATCTTACTAAGTTACCTCCAGCGATTTTTTTTTCTTGTGGTCGTTTGCGTAGCGTTTCTTGTCACGCTGCTTCTTTCTTTCATGCGCTTCTCTTATTGGTTCAGGCATTCTGTTTTCTAGCCGACGGGCCTTTTCGTAAGACTTCTTACTTTCAGGATCGTTTGCGTAGCGTTTCTTGTCACGCTGTGTCTTCCTTTCATGCGCTTCCATAGAAATATCACGCTCCGTATCTTCTATAGAGTTTTCATTTAACTCGGCAATCTTTTCAGCACGGTTCTTATCTCTCCATGCTCTAGCGCGTGAAGCCATTTTGTGCGGGTACAATTCACGGTGCATGATACCTGTGTCGTCACAATAGATTTATAGAAGGTGTTGGCACAGACCCCCGTTTTATGGTCACGATGACGCTACATGCATTAAAATCATGCAAACATTTACGTAAACATTGAAATTTGTGTTGAACACAACTCTAGTTCACATTGTCATAATACCAAACAAACTGGGCAGAAAGTTCGTAACTTGTCTTGTCCAGTGCCTTTCCGTAACCGGTAACATTAGGCTTAACTGGTGACAAAAATATAGCTCTTAAACCGATGGAATATTTACTTATAATCAGGGCTGCCGCGATATATCGCGATATACGATATATCGCGATATTTTTTATATATCGCGATATGCGATATATCGCGATTATTTTTTTTGGCGTTTCGCGATATTTTTGGGGGTATTTCATGATAAAAACTTGCGCGGAAATAGACGGAAAAGCACGGTGATTGGCGGAAATTAGAGTAATAACGAAATATCAGCATGTGTATCTGAAACGGCGATAAATGTACGCGTGCATTCGGTGCATGCAAGCCATTTAATTAAAACAATTTAGCATTATGCCTCAGGAATATGCATTTCCCCAGTCGTTCTGGCAGAAGACTCCATCGTTTCTTCTGGAGTATATTTTTGGCTGTGGAGAAAACCCTTTCTGCAGGTGCAGTGGAAGCTGGAATTGATAGGTACTTCCTTGCCAGTTTGGCAACATGAGGGAAGTGGACTTCATGTTTTCGCCACCATTCCATTGGGTCATCCTTCCTGAAATTTATTTCAGCTTCCTTAAGATACCTCTGGTACTCATCTTCAATGTGATCTTCATCTCCAACAGCAATTTCTTCACGAGGAGATTGATCTTTATGACCAAACAGAAGGTCGAAATCCTCCTCTGCTGATGTGACTGCCGCTTTCTTTGCTGGAGGCTCATGATCATCTTCATCGTCACTGCCATCCTCATCTGCTTCATCCTTCTGCACAACATTCATCATTTCTGTTCTCAACTGACTAAAAATGGTTTGCCTATTGGAGCGGTTTAGCCACGATAAACTTTTGTGTCCTGGATGAGTTATTGCTCCCATTCCCAACAGGAGGTCAGTAGGATCCCAACGCCGCCTCATGTCCTGCAATATAAAGCCCCTGACCTCTTGCACAACTTTTGGAAGATTGTTCCAACGGGTCCCTAATTGCCAGTGCACTGGCGGTGTTGTTCCTTGGAGTCCATCCACAAGAGTTGTAATATACCTTGAAACACCGCCTAAAGTAGGGTACTTTTCTCCCTGCAGAAAGTCTGTGGCAATTTGAAACGGCTTCAACAGCGAACACAACTTCTCTGCAGCCAGCCATTCGTCAGCAGATGGTACTAGATGAGCGTATTTGCTTTCAGCCAAGACATTTGTAATGTGCTTCTGCAGTAGTACACATCGTTGTAACATGTAAAATGTGGAGTTCCACCTTGTGCAGATGTCCTTGATAAGCTTAAGGCTGCGTCTATGTGGGAGCACTGGAACATCTACAATGGCATCAGACTCATCTTCAGGCTGCACACCATCATCTTCATGCGACTCATCTTCAGACTGCACACCATCATCATCTTCCTGTGACTCATCCATCAAACAACCTAAATCAGTACCCTGCTGGCTTTTTTTCAGCGCATCCAGCAGCATCGGGCTGTTGTTGATGTTGCATGAAATCGTTCTGAACCGCTCAATCAATGAAGCAGAAGGGCAGTTTTTTACCTAAAGGAAGAACAAATTTTACTCATTGTGCATGCCATGCATATTACACAACCAGCTATATAGCTGTGCCGATGTGTTAGTATTAGGTACTCATACCTCTAAGGAATTTTTGATGGATAGTGCAACTTGTGGCAAGAGCATCGCACTTGCTCTTCACTAACTCCCTCTTCAATCAGCTTCCTAATTGCTGCAACAAAATTAGCTCCTTGATCAGAGGCGATTGCGTCTAGCCGATTTTCAAGCATGAATTCTGTGTTTACCAAACCCTTCACTATTGATGAAATTTCTTCTGCTGTATGTGAAGCTATATTTCATGGAATGCATTAATTAACACTGTTATGATGATAATTTTTCTTACCATTGCTGATGGATACACCAAGCATGCATGACATCAAATTCCACTGAGAATCAAGCCAGTGTGCAGTTATGGCAATATATGAATCTCCTGTGTGCATTGATGCAGCATCAGTTGTGATGGAAACTGAGACAGCATCGGCAATCATCGCTTTGATCTAGTAAGAGAAACACAATCTTATGCACAAAAACTAATGAAAATTACCAGCTTTATAGCTAACCTTTTTCAAGACGTTCTCATACTGCATGTCAATCAGTAGAGTCGTCTTAGTCCTATGGGGTATTTCATATGAACCATTTGATATGTAATCCAGAAATTCTCGAAACTCTGGGCTGTCCATTAACTTTGGTGGAAGCAGGTTTGCAGTGAAGGCTTTGACCAGTAGTTCGTTAGCTCTGGTAAGTTTTTCTCCCTTCAAAACATTGGGTTGCATCTGAGTGATGTATCTTTCCAGGGTTCCTTTACCGGCAGACAGTCCAGTACTGGAACACCCTTTATCTCTGCGGACTGTGCTTGAACCAGGGCTAGGGGTAGCAGGGCTGGTACTGGTGGTGGTGCAGCCTATCCGAGCAACTTCCTTATCACACCTATTAGGCCTATATCAGTAAATGAATTATTGTGAAACATATAATGTCATTTATTACTGAGTAGCAGATAAGGCCTGAAGACCAAAAAGGACTTACATTATGCTGCTTTCTGTGACACCAACAACACCATGCACAGATTTTAGGTGATGTCGCATGTTAGACGTGTTGTTGCCCTATCTGGAAACCCATGCACAGCACCTGTTGCATACAACCCAGGAGGACCCAATCGCTTTCCTGTGCCACCCAAAATGTTCCCACACGTCACTCCTAAACGTTTTGCGGTCAACGGCCACAATATCCTCTTTCCCTACAGCATGGTAGGACGGTCTATCAGTCGCTTCTTTTGATCCCGCCATAACGCGTAACCTCAACAAAGATTATTATTGGAATTAATAGCAATGAATACTTTAATGTCACCAATGATCATTAATATTCATCACTTTAATAACCATAAAGATACATATCGCGATATTTTACTCATATCGCGATATATCGCGATATGGACGATATCGGCAGAAGACCATATCGCGGCAGCACTGCTTATAATTGACGGAATGCGTCGGAACCGTTTTTCTGGGTTCGAATGTGGGAACGAGTATGAACTGTCTTAGCTTTCTAAGCATCGGCAGTTTCACTACGTTGTAGGTAATCACCAGCTCTATCCAAAGGCGCTTGGGGAAAATAAAATAGAGGCCATGGTCGGTCCGCAATTATGGAATCGGGTGTTTTGCTAATCGTATTCATGACACTTCAAATCCTACATATGACCCTACTAACGTAGGTCCTGTCGCAATCCTCGTTGCGCCTCGTTCCCAACTTTTGGACAGTCCACGTAATAATTAAGTGTCCTTGGTTTAGCCAATCGGACAGCGGGGTCATTCCAATACCGATTCCTTTCAGATGCCTTAATGGCAGCTGAATTATCTTCTTATTGTAGCAGCGCGGTTCTCCTCGACGTCCTGGACATGGACTGGAAACCACCGCGTAACGTACTACTATAAATTGTCGCAATCCTCGTTGCGCCTCGTTCCCAACCTTTTTGGACAAACAATTGTTAATATTTTTTTTTTTTAACGAATAATAATAAATAAATAAAAGAAATTAAATTCTTCCAGTATACATATGCTGCTATGCATGAGCAATCTATAAAATAGAGTAGAGAGGTGCTCCATCATCCATCCCAAGTCCACTCCTCCACTTCACTCGTGAGCCCCTTAGACACAAACTGGTTGCCCTTATGATAGCAAAGGCCAGTCGGGCCCTAACATATCCACATGTTTGAGAATAGGGCTTTTCCCATTTGTGAGCCAGGTTGGCTTCCATTCTCTTTAGGAAATGCTCGGCCTCTCTGTGTAGCAAACCATCCACTGACAGCACTATTGGTGTAAAGTTACCCCTCCGCTCAACTACAGCCTGCTCATAGACCCTCTTCTTCTCTTTAGCTCCAGACTCCAGGATGGCTTCAGGTGAACGAGTGCGATGAGAAGGAGCATCAGTGTCAACAACTTTGACATCAAATAGTGCCTCCACCTGAGGTTGCCATACCCCACGTATCCCCAAGTCCAGTCTTAGCCCACCATCTACATTTTTAACATCAGCCTCTCTGACAACTGGTTCTTTGATGACATGTGTCCATACCTGTGATGCTATATCTCCTATGCAGTTACTGATTTCATTGTGTCTTTGAATGACAAGACCTCCCTTCTTGCAATCAAGGGCATGCTGAAGGGTTAAGGCAGTACCACAACCATCACATTTAGGAGGTAGATAGGGAGGATCCCGCAAATAACGTATGGCTAGGCCATCTCTGAACTGCAAGGGTGACAGGTCAAAATGGTAGTTCTGTAGAGGAAGTACATTCAGCCATGTTGATGTCTTTCCATTCAGTGATCTTCGAAGTGCTCTCTGTCGATCAGGACTAAAGGAAGGTATTATACTCTCAAATTTCAGTATGAAGTCATCTTCCTTAGCCTTAGTATTCATCTTCCTGGCAGTAGTCAGCGACTCCAAATGCTGCTCATGTTGAAATGCAGTCACACCCTTGATGGCTTCACTTACTGTAGCAGTGCCCTGTCTAGATGTCTTGTAGGCATGCACTGCAATATACAAAAGTAACTCTTAATAATATTATATATTATTATGTCACAAATGATAATTCATGTAAAATAATACACAATACATTATTATTACAAAAAAGAGCACAGAACTTACAGAAAACACTATCAACTGATTTACTATACATCATCCATGTGTACTGGAGTAACCATTTAGGCTGAAATGTATGGTTGTACTGTCCAAAGGACGTTACTGGAAAAACATAATCTTGCAGTGGTAGCGTTTTATCACATTTTAGCAGGGAAAACTTATCTGCAGTGGATAAGGCTTGAATTGCAACAGCAAAGGCATTAGATGATTTAGCCCGTTGAAAGACGGTTCCAATATCGTTGTGCAGCTCTCCTACAGGCACCCCTTCACTAGTGATCTGCCTCTCATCCTCCATGCCTGACAGAGGCTCATTACTCACTTCTGTACTCTTGCTTCCACTTGGTGTCACTTCATCACAGCCTTCAACTTCGTTGTTGGTGGTGTCTTCGTTGTTGGTGGCTGCCACATTTGCAAGTGGAATTGCAGGCTCTGGCTCGATAACAGGTGAAGTGATTGCAGCTGTGCAGGGTTTTTTTCTTCGAGGGACCGGGTAGGAAATTGTCAAGGCTACAGCAGCTAGCTGCAGCTCTTTTCCTCTCCCTTTCTCGCTGCTCTCGACGGCCCATTATTATTAAACGGATCGACCAGCTAGCATTTAGTAATGCTGTTAAACTTACAAGTAAAACAGACAAGATACATGTACATGCATACCCGTTACCTGACGTTGGCAGTGCAGGAACTGTTAGTGTGTCACGATCAACGGAAAACCGAACGATCTAAGCCAAAATTGATATACGAAAGAGGTGCACGCGCAAGCAAAATGAGATGACTAGTTGATAATAATTGAAAATAAACATTAAACCAATAATTTTAAAAATTAAAATTATTGGGGACAATTAATTATGTATATGTACGCATCGTACACGCGCGCGCATAATGGCGGTGCGCGCGTATCGCGACTTTCAATTAACATAATTTAATATTAATAACTTACTCAAAGTGGCCGGAACTAATGACCAGCGGGGGGGGGGTGCTTCAGCACCCAAAGCACCCTCTATGGCTACGGGCCTGGGTCTTAGCTTCTTCGTGCATGTTTGCCGTGCTACGCTACTTTCCCAGTAAAAAAATCTTGCGCAAGATCTTGAGTTATATTCTTGGGTATCGTTGAGGCATTTCTTGGGCAAGATTAATCATAAGATCTTATCTATCTTTAACAAGATCTTGGCCAAGATACAAGATTATGGCCGCCACATTTCTTGCATCTTGGCCAAGATACTCAAGATCTTGTGTTTATCTTGGAAAGACTTACCTAAAGATCTTGTCTACCTTGGCCAAGATATTCAAGATCTTGTATTAAGATCTTTACAATCTTGGGACCATTCTTGGGCAAGACCTACCTTAGGATCTTGCCTATCTTGGCAAAGATCTTGGCCAAGATAGTGTCTTCTCTAAGGGCACATGCCTCATCATTTCTTGAGTGCTTGGCCTCTTCTCCCATCTCAGCTGCATGACCACAGGTTTGAGCCGCTTCTTGTATAAATTGCAAATTAAGCGGATTGATGACCTTTATGTCAAATGCAGCTGGGCGTGAAAGGGACCAGTTTGGCACTAGAATGTCTGCTGGTCTTGATTGGTCTTTAGGAAGAATGCCACTTCCTTTCTCAATTTGTGGGGAAAGGCATGCCTTGTGGCAGAAGTCAGCAATGCAGTCCCTAAGTTGGTTGTGTCTGGTTATTACATCTCCCCCAGAGCGACAAGTGAGCATGTGATGTCCCCAAGCATCCATGTTGTGATGACAAAGTGGGCATGGTGTGCCCTCAGGTGTTAAAGGAAGGCCTAGCCACCAATTTAGAATGACCTGTGCTTCATCAGGCATCAATGCAAGACCTAACTTTGGTGAAGGCTGCACTTTAAGCCATGCATGGGCTTGAGGCGCAGAGATAGCTTGCAATCTGGCCTTTGTCACGGTAGTTGCATCGGAAAAAAGGGAATTGAAGTCAGCTTCTTCAATGTGAGAGGATACTGCATGCTGGTGGGGTGGTACATCAAGTACACTTTCAACTGAGATGGCATCTGGCTGACTGACCATGGCATTGTATGCATTCACTGCAGCAAGAAGGTAGACCTTTGAAGTCACCGAGCAATTGTCAGAGTGCATTGATGTGGTTAGAGATGAGATGTATGCGGCAGGTGCGTGGCGATGAAGGGAACGCAGGCCAAGGCCACCATGACTCAGGTTAAGTGAGGCCTGCTTAGCTGCTGGAAGTGTTAGCTCAATTGCTGAAGATAATTCAAAGCAGTGAAGAACATCATTGTCAAATTGACTAAACACTGATTCCAACATTGGTGAAGGAGGTGTAGACCGTGCTAGGTGAGCGAGCTTACAGAAACTAGCACATGATCTCAGGATAGTGACAGCAACTTGTGGGTTGCACAGTTGGGGTAGAAGTGACAATAGATGTAATGCATCTTTTCTTTTGGATTCGATGTATTGAGCACAAAACTCCGCACTCCCAATGGGGGCACCTAGTAATTCAAAGTGTGGACAGGCTGAGCATGGAATGTCAGATGGGAACATGGAGAGTTCTTGGGCACAGAATAATTCACATTTACCCAAATTAATGTGGAGACCAGAAGTGTCACTGTTGGCTTGCAAAATTTTTAGAGCTCTGGATACTGTATCTCTAGGTCCTGCCAAAGCCCCATCATCGAGATACCAACAGTTCAGCAGCATTTCTTTGCACTGGGGTTCAGCAGAGATTTTAAGAATGGTGCAGTGCAGAACGAGGGCAAAAAGAAGTGGTCCTAAAGGGTCCCCTTGTTGGACACCTGATGCCGATATTAACTGACCCATTGGATGCCACAACTTTGGTGCTGTGAATAGCACCAAGTCACCCATGGAAGAAGCTCAAGGAAGTGGATGGCACACTGGTGAAGGACAGCTTCCCGAGACACTGAGTTGAATGCATTTCGCATATCAACTTTTAAGATGGCAAAATCTCTATTATTCCAGTTGTCCTCAATAACTTGCCTAAGCTTATGCACAATTTTTTCGGTTCCAGCTGGACAAGCTACTCCAAACTGAAATGGATTGAAGAATTGTGAGGCCTTGTCCTTTGTTAAAATGCAGGCACATTTACCCACAAGGCGTCTCAAGATTTCTCCTACAGCGATTGGTCGAACATCCCATCCAGTGCCTTTGGATTTCAATACAGATGTTAGATTTCCGCCAGCAAGATAAAAGGGTGAGAGGGTGGTAGGGGCATTGCCAGCGAGCAGAATATTAACCACCTGATGCAGTAAGCTCTCCATTGAGATTGGTAGTCTTGAGTCCAATGCATCAAGTAAATGCTGGACTCCATATGTGTATGTATTCCCATAATAATAATTATTATTATAATTATTTTATTATTTTATTATTATTTTTTGTATTAAAGTTAGATTAAGCTTGCTGTATACTTCGTACACAATTAAGGTTGTAATTTATTTTTATTTATTGATTATTATTAGTATTATTATGATACAAGATACAATTATATGACATACAAAACACACGAAAACATGACCAAAACTAAAAACACTTCAGAAATGATCTTGAGGGCAATATCTGGACTTTATAGCCCTCATATTAGCCCTTACAAGGTTCAGATTGAGCCGGCCATACAGCTCTGATAGAACGGCAGACTTGGGCCTTGATGATGTTATGGCTAGGCGAGAGGCTAGACTCGAAAATGACTCCATAGCCTCTTTCCCCCATGCGCCATACGACTCTACCACAAGAGGGATACATAACCAACCTAACTCGCTGCACTTCACATCGTTGGCCTCATGCTTTCTGAGCTCAGTGGCTTGCGCAGCTGCTCCAGCAGTTACTTCCGCTTCAGACATAATGTTTGAGTTCAGCGGAGAGGTAACTGATATGTCGCAGGCTGCCGTTTTCCCCAGAGCCCAGTTGGAAATGAGGACATCTGCAGGACAAGAGTGGCTGTGATCTGGTGTAAGGTTGCAGCCAGCTTCTACTTGTACACTAAAGTGGGCTCGCCTACATGTTTCTGCCAATATGTCCCTCAACCTGTTGTGGCGGAATACCACATCCCCACCCCGCTTACAAGTAGCGGCATGATGCCCTAGGGGATCCAACATTTTATCTGGGCAGAGTGCGCAAACAGAACCCTCAGCTGTGTCAAGCCCTAACCACCACTTCAGTGCTGTCTGAAATACTGGAGGGTCTAAATGTAAGCCTTGATCTTCAGATGGAATAACCGTCAGCCATGAGGAAGCATGTGGGGAGGATGCTGATACAAGACGAGCTCTGTCAGCAATCGACAGAGAACCCTGGAGAACTCTGAATAAATTATCGTCCAAGATACTGGAAAGAGTTTTCTGAGAAGGTAACTTTTCCAGTATCGATCCGATCTGTATGTTGTCTGACTGATGAACTGAAGAATTAAATGTCTCCAAGGACTGGAGGAGGTGTACATGAGAATTTGAACCCAGGCCAGAGAAACATAACGATGCTGGTGCATGATGAGACAGGGAACGCAGCCCAAAGCCTCCTCGGCTGAGGCTCAGCTGGGCCTGCTTCCACGCAGCAATGGAAGGATGCACTCCTGTGCAAGAAGTGAAACATTTTTGAACATCTTGATCAAATAACTGCAGAACAGACTGAGAGAACGAAGGGGGTACGGCACGAGCAAGATGGACAAGCTTACAGTAACCACCACAAAGCCGGAGGAGTACCAGAGCCACTTGGGGGTCGACTTGACCAACATCGTCCAGTCTCTTAAGTAGAACACCTGCCTCAGACCTTTTCCTATCCAGGACAGCCCTACAAAAGACAGAGTCACCAATAGGTATTCCCAAGATCTCAAGATTGGGTTTGCTAGACTGTTTCATCTCCATTGGGAAATGAGTCAAACACCCACTGCTAAAAACCTCACACTTCTTGATGTTCACGTGAAGGCCAAGTGGGGGACCAAGCTCAATGAGCAAGCTGAGTGCTTTCCTAACATATGAACTTGGGCCCGCAAGAACACCGTCATCAAGGTACCACACGTGATATAAAAGGTCACCGCATTCAGGATGAGTGGCAATCGCTTTGACTACAACATTGAGAACGAGGGAGAAAAGCAAGGGGCCCAGTGGGTCTCCTTGCTGCACACCAGATTGATCGAGATGTTAAATTGCCTAAGGTGTGCCACAGCACAGGATGCCGGCTATAACACCAACTGACCCACGGGAGTAGCTCTGGGAAGTGTGTACTGCATTCTGACAAAAGAGCTTGACGGCTTACTAAATTAAAGGCATTCACTATATCTATCTTCAGCACAGTATAACCTTCAACTTGCCAGTTCTCATCCATACAGCCTCTAAGACCATGGGCTATTTTCTCAGCACCTGAAGCGCAAGCAACCCCCCGTTGGAGTGGATCAAAGAACTCAGCCGCTTTATTTTTCAACATGGAACACAGGCACTTCCCTACTAAGCGACGAAGAGCCTCTCCCACCGCAATGGGACGCACATCTAAGGGGCAACCAGGTTTAGATTTCTGTAAGGCTGTTAAATTGCCACCAGCAAGAAAGATTGAAACATCCAAAGGAGCTTTCCCACTATATACAGCGATAAATGATTTTAATAATATAAATGTTTTATTTATGTACAATTAAGTAATTAATTAAAGTCCAAGATTGTTCTGGGAGAATTGCTATTATTATTACTACTACAAGATATAAGAGAATACACGAATGGGAGTTATTATTAATATGCTACCACCTACAGTTCATATAATACACACTTTACCAAACATGCACAGTTTACAGAGAGCGGGATAGGATGGCTCGGGAATTTGCTCTCACAAGGGCCAAACTGAGCCTTCCAAAAGATTTCATTGCACACGAGTGACTTGGGACGTCCCTGCCTAGTGGACACACGGGTGGCAAGTCTCGATAGTGCTTGAATAGCCTCAGTACCCCAACATCCGTATGTCTCCACCACAAGAGGGATACATACCCAGCCTAGTTCCCTGCACCTTTTGTCATTTACTCTATGTTTGCGGATCTGGGCAGCCAAGGCAGCTGAACCTGCTGTCACACATACTTCTTGAAAAACTTGTGCATTTAGCGTTGATGTGACAGACAGGTCAAATGCTGCTGGCTTACCCAGGACCCAGTTTGGAACAAGAACATCAGCTGGATGAGTATGTTCCCTAGATCACCCACCCATCTCTAGTTGTGGAGCAAGACATGCAAAGTAACAAAAATCATTGACGATGTCTCTCAACCTGTTGTGATGAGAGACAACATCACCCCCCAACTTGCAACACAGTGCATGATGGCCATAAGCATCCAAGGCAGCATTACATTGAGAGCAACTTTGACCTTGAGCAACTGGAATACCGAGCCACCATTTTATCGTCACCTGAAATTCAGAAGGCTCCAAGTGAAGGCCCATGCTAAGGGATGGAGTAACTGATAGCCAAGCTGAGGCATGAGGTGATGAAATGGATAATAGACGAGCCCTGTCGATTGGAGTGGAGTTATCAAATAGTTTCCTGAACTGACAATCCTACATTTTGTTTGACAGGAACTTCTGAGTGAGTGAGAACAGATGTTGTCAACAGAGTCAGGAGTAAGTGAGTCAGGTGGATCAACAAGGTTGTTATAAAGGTCTATAGAGTGGTGCAAGTACCTACAAACCTCATGAGATAAGCCTGAACTGACAGCTGAGGCTAAATATGCAGCAGGAGAGTGGTAGGAGACACGATGCACCACCCTGACTTAGACTAAGCTGTGCCTGCTGCCACGTGAAGTCAGGAGTGTCTACTGCAGTACACTCCGCAAAACACTGCCGCACCTCATCATCAAACGGACTGAGGGCATCACCAGCTAAAGAAGGTGGGATAGTTCTGGCCAGATGTATCAGCCTACAAAACCCTCCACATTGATGGAGTAGAAGCACGGCTAAATGAGAATCTGAAGAACCTATTATTGTTATTATTATTATTATTATTTTATAATTATATTTTTAAATAAGCCTAACTGACATATAAAACATTACAGGACAAATAGTATACAAAAACATATGAACAGGGGGAACCATACAAAGGTTCACTCATGACCAATTCAATCAGACAAGGTCAATGGCAGAGTCAAGGCAGAGATCTATATATTATTATCTCTGGTCAAGGATAGCACCGGCCGTGCAGAGATATAATTATATTATATATCACTGCTATCCTTGACCAGAGATAATATATAGAGGGATTGGAAATCCACCCACGCACGCGTATATTCTCTATGCAATGCACGCGGACAGGGCTATCTAGTGAGAAATCATCGAAGAGGCACGGTATCCCAGCCCTGTCGAGACATTAAGAAAGAATACGAACCATTGAGGTTTCTGCCTAGCCTTAATTTAGCAAATATTAATTTATTTCTAAAATTTGGCATCGCATATTACAACAATCTGCAGAACTGTTAGAAGGACGCGGGTCGAAGGCAGACAGCAGGTAGCCGATGCAACCAGCTATAATAGCACTATCACTATACAAATTACACAGCACGATGCGAGAATACATGGTAGACTAATGAATCACGTGCGCTCTATAAGACCACACCCCTAAACATCCCCCACTCTTCCAAAGCAACTCAGTCCTAATATTTTAATACACACTACATACACCAATGTTCATATCTGGACATAGTCAGTAAATCTGGAGGGTTTGCGGACAATTCTCCCATATAGCGTGTAGTAGTGGTTGTACTGGATAACGGAGTTGATCCCTTGGATGGCAAGGTGAAGTTTGTATCCTGTCTGGTCCTCCAGTAAAATCCACAGTGGTACTTGCATCTACCTGGCTAGAGTTGAGCTCCAACTGTGGGACTGTCCCATGGCTGCATTCCACAGGCAGTGGTAGTCCCATCTGCACTGGCTCTTGGCCTTCTGATTGTACTGGGGATGGTTGCTGGGTCTTTGGCATCTCCATCTCTGGTGTCTTTATCACCTCCTCTGTTTCTCCATGTGGGCTAGGACCAACCTTGGTCGGTTTTAGAAACCGCCCATTGCGATACAGAGGCTGGCCATCCATATCCACCACATAAGACCAGTTGTCCTTGGCACAGACCTCTTCTCCATTCTGTCTTCCTCGCATGTACATCTTGTACTAACACCGGTTGCCCAACTCTCAATGAAGGCAGGTCACATCTCTTAGCTAACAGGTTCGACTGGATAGTTTGTTGCCTGCGAACCTTTTAATCCCACATTTGACTCTGAGGAGTGTAGTGTAAGTGAGTCTCCCTATAACATGGCGTCAGAAGTGGGATCTTCCTAAAATGGAGAAATATTTAGCACCGGAACCTATCAGAGAGGGAGACCTGAACGAACAATGGAAGCGGTTCAAGCGGGAATTTGAGCAATTCCTAGCCGCAGTTGGGAAAGAGAACCGACAAAGCTCGCTATCTTTCTCCGCATCATTGGACAAAGGGTGAATGACCTCTATGAGACAATACAGTTTGCAGAAGATGAAAACTGTAGCAAGTGGAGTGTCGTGTCGGGGAAGCTAGATGGGTTGTGTGCACCAAGGCATGTGCTGAGGGATAGGTTCTTCCAACTTAAACAAGATGGGAAAAGCGTTGATCAATTTGTGCTGGAGCTGAGGAAGCAGTCCAAATACTGCCAGTTTGGGACCCTTAGTGATGATTTGATGTTGCACGAGCTAATAAGAGGTGTAGACAGCGAAAGGATGCGAAGGATGTTTGAGACAGATAAAATGGATTTAGAAAAGGCAGTCCAGTGATGGAATCAACTATGTGCAGCAGATGGGTACCAGGCCTGAGCCTCAGCCGAGGGTGACAAAGCCTGTAGAAGCGCTAGGAGGGGTAGCAGCGGTCAGCTCACATTGACCTAGTGGTGGCAGCGGGGAGAAGAGAAATAAGGACTTACCAGGGGTAAAACCATTTAGTGCGGGTGCACATACTTGTTCCAGATGTGGACGGTCCCATAAACCTAGGCAATGCTCAGCATATGGACAAAAATATCTCAATTGTCGAGGTTTTAATCATTTTGCCAGAATGCGTAATAGGGCCAAACAGCAGTCAGCTCACTTAGTTGGTGAGCGGGTAGATCAAGAAAGCCTGACTACTGAAAGGTATGAGGTGCTGCTTATTACAGTAGAAAGGGTTGGAAAGAAACTGCTGGCAAGGGTGCAATTTTGCATTGAGGGCAGATTTAAAACAGTGGTCTGTCAGTTGGACCCAGATTTAAAATCATTATGGTGGTCTGTCAGTTGGACCCAGATTAAAAATGGTGGTCTGTCAGTTGGACACTGCAGCATCATGCAATGTGATGTCAATGGCGGACTACAACAAGTTGGGTTGTCCAAAATTAACTACCAGTAACATGGTGCTAACCATGTATGATGGGACAGTAAAATAATCATTGGGTAGATGTTGTGTGCAGGTTTCAAATAGAGCAGGGGGATTGTCCACCTTACAGTTTGAGTTACTGGAAACTGGTTACTGTCTTTGCAAACATGTCTGGATCTGCAACTTCTACCCTATGAGGTGGAGTCGGTGTGTCTGGTGGAGGCGCACAACAAACTGACTAAGGACCAGATTGTAGCAGTGTGACGGACTTCACGGAAGTGACGTCACGGAACGAAGATACGTCACGGAACGAAGATGCGGAACAAGGCGGGCAGGCCATACGCTACCAAAATCTAAAAGAAGTGATCCGTCCAATAGCATCATTGGGATTCGGATCCAATAGGATTCGGACATAGGACTATTTAAACAGTGTGTGTTGTATTTGCAAGTGGAGAAAAAGAGTTGTATCCTGGTGGCTATAATAATTATACTTTATTTAGCCTACCTTGACCCTCTGACGCGCAGGCGCTTCCAGCTCGGACCGTCACAAGCTGATTACCCAGATGTCTTTAGAGGGCTTGGTCTTTTCTCACGGAAGTATACCATTGAATTGGATACCACCATTCCACCAAGTAGTCCCCAGTCCACTTCATAGTACGGTACGTCTTAGTACGTCTGGCTTGCGAGACTACATTCCACCGGTAAAGAATCGACCCAGGCGGATACCACACACAATGAAGCAGGCAATTGAGAGCAAGTTAGCAGAGATGGAGAAAGCAGGGATCATTGCTCGGGTGGATACTCCCACCGATTGGATTAGCAACATGACAGCAGGTAGCCAGATATAATAGCACTATACAAATTACTCGGCACGATCCGGTGCGATAATAAAGGCAGACTATTACTGAATCACGTGCGCTCTATAAGACCACAACCCTAAACACAGAATGTCCGCAGCCGTGATTTCACCGGGAATCAGAAAAACACTTTTGATGTCAGCTTACTTTAAGTCCAAGCTAGGTCTAGCCACTGCCGCTTCGATTAGTACGTCTCCGAGCTCCATTCGTAATCGACACAATGCTAGATCGCACATTAACTCCCATCTACACATGTCACGTGACAAGTCTTTCGCAGCCAACATGACGTCGGAGAAATCGGCGCTGGTGATTCTAGCTACGGGAGCCGAGGAAATGGAAACAGTGATAACCGTCGACGTTCTCCGCAGGGCCAAGATCAACGTCACGTTGGCAGGGTTGGAAGGGCTCGAGCCAGTCGTTTGTAGCAGGGGGGTTAAAATAGTCCCAGACACTTCCTTGGACGAGGCAGTCGAAAAGGGTCGGTACGACGTGGTCGTGATGCCAGGTGGGCTGGGAGGCGCGAAGAAGCTGGCCGAGTCAGACAAAGTGAGGCGGGTACTGGAAGACCAGGAGAAAGCCAACGGGTTCATAGCAGCCGTGTGCGCCGCCCCTACTGCCCTCGTATCTCACGGCATCGCCAAGGGGCGACAGGTCACATCCCACCCGAGCGTGAGGGACGCAATACGGAAGAATCCGGACTACTCGTACTCCGAGGCACGCGTTTGCCGGGACGCCACCACCATCACCAGTCGCGGGCCTGGCACGTGCTTTGAGTTCGCCCTGGGCATCGTGGAGGCGCTTGTCGGCGCTGACGTGGCCAAGCAGGTGGCAGAACCGATGGTTCTACCCTGAAATGAGTATTTACTGTGAATGTACGTGTACGTTTGTCAATTGGATCGATGTCAGTCTACTCTACATTATAGTGGGAGGATCCCAGGTGCGCGTCATTAATTATTCATAATAGTCCTCGAACAAAATGTTATTAATTTTATTCAGGAATCCCCTTAATATACGTACGTATCACAATGGTTGTTCATTGTCACAAATGACCCATTTGCCCAGGAGAGGTAAAACACACACTGTTAGTGCCCGCATGCAGCACTGTACCCCTCCAATAGTTAGTTACATACTATAAAAGTGGGTACAGTCGTGAAGGTGTGTCACCAGCAGTATGAAATGTGGACACTACCAATGTCATGTCATCCCTCTTACGACATGCTATGGCCTTGGGAGACCTGGCATTTTGTTGTGCACTCCTCTGGAAGGCCTCTTCATGGAGATGGGCCACTTGGTCCAGTGTAGACTGTGCTATGGAGCTGAACCCCACGCCTGGTGTTTGAGCATAAGTGTGTACCATGTTGGCAAGAACTTGGTTGGCTCCAATGGTCTGGGCTTCATCTACTGCTGCCTCAATGCTCTTGTACACCCCATCACTCATGACCATGAGGTAAAGGAAGGATCTGTCAATATCCACCATCTTAACAGAGGGCACAGCAGTTCCAGGAGGACCTGAGGCGTGTCTAGATTTAAAATGCAGGTCGATAAAAAAAAGATTCTGTGTTATTTCATATTACGTAGTTTGAAACTGTTATTAATGCACATCTAGCCAGCAGTGGAATATAATTATGTATTGTTATGTAATTAACACATACCATCCTTATATTCATATACCATTCCTCTACCCTGACCATCATCCTTATCTCCCTCACCTCAAGGTGTCCACACACCCATTCCTCTACCCTAACCCTCATCCTTATCTACCTCACCTCAAGGTGTCCACACACTCATTCCTCTACCCTAACCCTCATCCTTATCTCCCTCACCTCAAGGTGTCCACACACCCATTCCTCTACCCTAACCCTCATCCTTATCTCCCTCACCTCAAGGTGTTCACATACCCATTCCTCTACCCTAACCCTCATCTTTATCTCCCTCACCTCAAGGTGTCCACACATCCATTCCTCTACCCTAACCCTCATCCTTATCTCCCTCACCTCAAGGTGTCCACACACCCATTCCTCTACCCTAACCCTCATCCTTATCCCACTCACCTCAAGACATCCACACTCTTATACCCTCCCTTGATGTTGTAGTCTCCAATGGATCGGGTGTTCTCCTGTGGACCAAGACGTCCAGCTCTCTTCAGTTCCTCTGGGTCCAGTCCCAGCTTCTTCAATCTCTTCAGTTCATCATCATTTCTGACATCATGGTCAGTGCTCAACTGGAGTGTCTCTAATGCTCCATTGGGAGTTTGGTAAACAAGCACAGCTCTGGAGTCTCCAACATTGGCCACATAGAGCTTGTTCCCACAGACTACAGCCACTACAGCAGTACACCCTCCTGATATGAGGGGCTCCAACTCCTGAAGTCTGGCCACTTCACGAGGGTACTGCAGGCATGCCTGGTAGGACTTCATGCCCTATAAATGCATGCAACGTATACAGTACACACACACACACACACACACACACACACACACACACACACACACACACACACACACACACACACACACACACACACACACACACACACACACACACACACACACACACACACACACACACACACACACACACAGACATACATACACACACACACACATACATACACACAGACATACACACACACACACACACACACATACATACACACAGACATACACACACACACAGAGTAGTAATTATTGCTGCATGTACATGATCGGTGCTTGCCAAAGCTCCCTAAAATGCTAAGGCAAGCTTAATTTGAATAATTAATGAGACGCCTAGAGAGGGACAGGCACCTCTCCTGCACAGAGAGGGACAGGCACCTCTCCTGCTCAGAGAGGGACAGG
>JABACO010000020.1:3049652-3097152 GCA_013339895.1 Ephydatia muelleri | reverse complement strand
CATTGTGCACTACAAATGCCATTCTCATACACGAAGGGGGGACGCTTGCTGTAGTCCGGAGAGAGGCAGTTTGAGAGAGTACGGTTCTGTCTGTTCTGTTCTGTGTACTGCAAACCACCGGCCTTCTCTGAAAATGTATGATTATCTCGTTGCAAGTACATTATAGTAAATTACATACACTGTACGACACACACACACCACCACCACCACCACCACCACCATCATAAACACATACATACACAAACACCACACACACACCACCACCACCATCAAGCACATACATACACAAATACCACACACACACACCACCACCACCATCACAAACACATACAGACACAAATACCACATACACACACCACCACCACCATCAAACACATACATACACAAATACCACACACACACACCATCACAAACACATACACACACAAATACCACACACACACACACACACACACACCACCACCACCACATATATACGCAAATACCACACACACACCACCACCATCACAAATGCATATGCACACAAGCATTGTTGATGTCCATATACACACCTACAGCAGCACACAAGGGAGTGCACACATGTATACACACCTACAGCAGCACACAACGGAGTACACACACGTATACACACCTACAGCAGCACACAAGGGAGTACACACATGTATACACACCTACAGCAGCACACAAGGGAGTGCACACATGTATACACACCTACAGCAGCACACAAGGGAGTGCACACATGTACAACCAATGAATGGAGCATTCAAACTCCTGGCCACGCCTATCGTGTAATTGTAGTCATGGCAAAATTGATGCCAGCAATCAATTTCTGGTGGGAATGATATGTACCACATAAGCTCAAGTATAGCAGCTATTACAGTTATAAAAGACTCTCATCAAACAGATGACAGCACAGAAATTAGCTGTGCAGAGGGGCCATATGCTATGGCCTGTAGAGACAACGAGAGATAAGATACAACACATTAAGAACGAGTGAATGCTAAATTTAGACTGAGGTGATTCAACCGTGATAGAGTACATGAACACATACCTTGGAATGGCACTGCTAATGACACCCAATTTTTATAACCAGGAATGGAGGCATTGTAATCTTCCAAGACAGTATAGCTGCAATCTGTTGGTTACAATCCACATGAAGAACTGCTGTATGTGATGGTGTATGTGATGGTGTATGTGCTGGTGTATGTGCTGGTGTATGTGATGGTGTATGTGCTGGTGTATGTGCTGGTGTATGTGATGGTGTATGTGCTGGTGTATGTGCTGGTGTATGTGATGGTGTATGTGATGGTGTATGTGCTGGTATATGTGCTGGTATATGTGCTGGTGTATGTGCTGGTGTATGTGCTGGTATATGTGCTGGTGTATGTGCTGGTGTGTGCTGGTGTGTGTGTGCTAGTGTATGTGATGGGGTATGTGATAGTGTATGCAACATTGGGTGCTTTGAAATGAGCATGAATTGAACTATGGAGTGTTGAATGCACAGACTCTACAAACAAATCTGTTTTTTTTTTTAATCCCTTGAGAGCAACAGTTACACTAGATCAATAATACAAATGAGTGCATGGAATCGTTGCAGAACCTAATGTATGTCTTTTTGATATTCTGGAAGTCTGAAATGTCTCTACACATTGCTTCTTACACACTGAGAATCAGACTATCTGTCGCTAAGTTGTAAGGCTCTGAATTTTCAACACGTACATTTCAACACATTCGTCAAGTGTTATGTTTCTTTTGCTTGTAAGGACAGTTGAAGTTAAGTGTTAGCAGCAATGACCTCATTTATACTGAATGCATAGAAAATAGATTAATATGTCGATTCCATTCAAACTAGCATTCATAGTACTGCATAAATGAGCGATATACACTAGCAATAACACTATTATTTGGTGTCTGGCCTGAAATAATTTAAACACATCCCCCCTCGAGCCCTCCCCTCAAGCCCTCCCCTCAAGCCCTCCCCTCAAGCCCTCTCCACAAGTAAACACACTTACTCTTGCAGGTGGGTCCGGTGAACAAAGTACCACACGTACACTTGGTGCAGTTCACGTCAGGCTGGCCGTAGGGGGCACAGGCAGTGCAGTCTGAATGTTGCCGTGGTAATGAAGACAAGTCAGTGTATACCATGTAACCAGTCTATTCTCACATATACCACATATGAAGCCATATAGTACACATACCAACGTGTGCACACTCCACACACATACACACACAAACTCCCCAAGCTCCCCAAACACACATACACATGCACATGCACAACTACACATATTCAAATGTATTCACACCCAAGTATATACCTCAAACACATATGCACCACATAGACACACACCAACACATGCATGCACTCACACACACACAAACAATAAACACACACACACACACACACACACACACACCAAACTCCACAAACATGCATACACATACACAGATACAGATACAATAATTATGCAAATGTACACACACATCCGCATACCTTGACAGGTGCTTCCACTGTAAAGCCCTGTACACTGACAGAGCATATTCATATCAGGGTTGGGCTGCTGGTGTGGTAATGGACAGCTGGTGGTGCACGTTCCATTGGCCAGTTTGGCCGAGGCACAAGATGTGCAGCCGCTGGGACCTGAGCCCACACATCTTGCACACACTGGATCACATGCTACATGGCACAGACAAAGGCTGTACTCAAGACCGGACAACACAATAGCAGAGCTACGTCTCCCTTCTGACCTCCACCCCCTCCTTTCTCTTTCTTTTACAAATGTTCCCCTTACTTCACCACTCCAACCCAGGCCCCTCCCATGGCTCCTCCCTATGATCCTCACCAGCCCCATTTCTTCCCACTCATCTCCTGCACCAATCTCTAAATCCCACACAATGGTGGTAAGATTCCAAGCCAGATATGCACAGAGAGACATGTGATCTAGCTTACTAGCTTACTAAATAGGACACGCTTTGTATACCCATCGTAAAGCAATGCGGTGACGACTGCATGGACTGCTAAGCGGTGCTGTAGGTTCAGCTCTGAAGGCCTTTGATAAGTGCTGTGTTGGCGCACACACCAGCACCACACACACACGCACACACACAACGCGCGCGCGCACGCGCACACACACACACACACACACACACGCGCACGCACAACTTGAATACACTAGTACTCACACAAGCACACACGACGCTGGCACATCATCACGTGCAATGGTGTAGCACGGCCTGTTTTAGTGGGAGAACTTACTTGCTCCGCACGGCGCTTCTGTATCGACACAAGCCTCGGAGCAGTTCCCGCCAGAAGTGGAGCGATTGGTGTTCAATGGGGAAGGAATGGCCACCAGCACACTGCCAGCACAGGTCATGGTGAAGCGCGCCTTCACGTTGTTGGAGCTGTTGAAAGCCGACAGAACGGCTGTATCCACGGACCCAGACGGAGTAACAGAGAGACAGTTGATGACCACCTCAGAGTACATGGACGCGAATGAGCTTCTTATTTGGTCATCCGTCTGGTAGCAAGCGGCTGTATATTCCGCAGCGATTCTCCTGCACACGAAACACTGAACCAAAAGCATAAGTCGCAGCGTGTACATTTTGGGCCTTGAAAGTTAATAGTAATCAATTTCAATATCTATAAATGATTTGATACACGTGCATGCGCCCAACTTGAATGATATCTGATCTTTGATAACGCTACACAAATTTTCCAGCCCGTGAGAGACGTCTTTGGATTTGCTACTACTTGTGCTTAATAGAGATCTCATTGGGCTGGACCTGAACGGAATAGACGTTTGGCTTTACGTTGTCAGCCTCCTATTTAACTGGCACGAGCGAAGTGGGAGGGGCTGTGTTAATGAGTCTGACGTCAAACCGTTATGATCAACAACCAGGTGGTTTGATGGATGACGCCGAGGCATGTTCTGAGTGTACTGACGCTAGCTTTTCACTTGCTATTTTGCGGCACAGGTAACTTTTTCTAGTGAGGGCGGGGGCGGTTCCGGGACACACCCCGTTTACTGTACTTTCGTGTTCCAGGATCTGCTGACGAGGCACTTTTGGTTGGATTGAAGAACACTTCTAGCGGTGTCGTTGTTAGTCTGGTGCCCTCCAATCACAGTCTCTCCTTCCCGGTCTCGCTTCTCGTATCGAATTGTTTCGTACCCTCCACATGCGGGCCCCGCTCTTTCAGATGCGGGAACCCCATCGTCGTTGCGGCCAATGTCTCTGGCTCCTCCAGCTTCGTACAGTATATCGTCCTAGCGCCAGTGATCGGAGCCGTTCTCATCATGGACTGGAGACTTTCCTCTATGAAGATGAACCTCTCCGGCTATGTCGTGAAGCGGGTCGTTGGGAACGAGTGTGACCCTCTTAGTTTCATACAGAGCACTACTGGGAGCATCTACATGGTTTGTGTGAGCGTATCTAAGGCATTTCTTTACACCATCAATTTGAACACTACGTCCATCAGTAGCACAACTATTCCCGGGTACCTCTCTCAATACGAGTATTTCCTTTCTCAAGCGCTTTACTTGCTGTCCAATTTTGTCTACAACGGAGAAACCCAAGTGCACTTTCTAGATGGAAACAGCTTGTACAGCTTTGATCTGAAGTACAGCCAAATCTTAGATCACGAAATAGCCATTGACGTGTGTGACTCTGCTTATCACGCTACGGCTGTCAGAGGGTCTAGTACGGAGATTATTGCTGAATGTGGAAGCAGCAATACTTCAGTCGTTATTGAGACCAACGCTGCATCGTTCAGAAGCTTCGACGGATATGTGTATCCTTGCACCAGGGATGCGAGTACTTGGTTTTATGTTTACAAGTATTCAGACAGGTTTCAAGTTGAGGGCAGTGAGCACAACACCCTATCAGTAGTGAATGGTGCAGAATTTCACTCGGCGATTTGTGTTGCTGGAGACGGCTATAATGTTCTTGTGACTCTGGCCTATGTCATTGCAGAGGCAGCTTTTAGGATGACAGTCATAGATGAAAATGGCCATTCCTCAACCCTCAGTTCAGGGGCAGGATGTTCTTCTGGATGTGGTCTGGAGGTGTTTTCACGATACATTTTGACAACAGGAGGGGTTGACGTCTTGGTCTTTCTTGCTTACAATGGCTCCGTCAGCTCTGACCCAGTGATTGATAAGCAGTTTGATTCAGATCTCATTGTCCTACTCATTATTCCTACCAATGTGCATCCTCTTGTTCCATCACCTGATGGAATAGCAAGCTGCACCACCACTAGACAGACCGTTCTTTCTACAAATACATTAGATCCTTCACCTGCTCCTAATGCAACCACTGGCCTCATTGTCATTGTACTGCCGGTAGTGTTGTTTATTGTTGTTGTGCTTCTGGTTATTGTCGTAGTGCTGATGGTAATTGCGGTACGTATACACATAAAAAAGAGGTAAGTGCAGCAACTAAATACCTCTGTGTTTTAGTACTACTAATACATGTATATTTTAACACCAGATCATTCTCGCAAACACCAAACAAGGTAGAGCAGAAGGTTGAGCTGTACACCCTCCGTTCAGATTCACAAGGTTAATTTCATAGTTAGAAAATGTGATCTAAACAAACCATTCCTCTCCAGTAGATGGTGATGCAGCAGGTTCTCAACAGCAGCAGGGGCTACCTATTGCTGGAACTAGTGATTCGATTATAGCGGAAAATTCACAAGAAAATGGATCTGGACACCAAAGCTGCTCAGAGCATAACTACACGGCTGCCGGTAGTGAAGCCTGTTTTTCTCCCAGTGGTGCATGTAATAGTCCTACTGCACAAGCAGAAGAGGGAGCTTCTAGTAGTGGACTTACTGTGAATACAATACCAGAAGAAGCATCGCATGGAACTTGTGGCAAGCAATATTTGGTCACTGGCACAGTAGCTTCAGTTCCATTTGTTAGTATTCATCCTCAAAATCTTATGGACCAATCCCTTTCTGAAGACCATCAAAATACACATCTATCGGCATGTGTGTGACCAGAATCAAAGAAATCACTTTTCATTTGTGGGATTTGTATTTATTTGGAGTTATATTTATGCAGCAGTTATAAAGTTTACTTATGTCCTGTCTGGAAGTGCTATTATATAACACAGGATAAGTTGTGCATGTACACTATAAGATTGCTAACACCTACCCAGTGTTTGCAAATGAAGGCAATGGTTTTCAAATTAATTAACCACTTGATTTATTTTATATGCATTACATGCAGAAGTTAAGCAAATACTAATAATTCAGATTTTAGATTGTTGTAACCAGTTAAGTAATTGTATCAAAACCCATCGTAAATCGACATATTCAAAGCCCTCTAATATCAAAGTTATACGATATTGAGGTTGGAGCTAATTAATAATGCATAAGTAGCGCAATATAGTTACCAGGTTCAATAGTAAAATGTAACATCATTATTCATTTAAAATTTATTCAGGTTGAAATTTTATTGTATTACGATTATAGAGTGGCATCTTGCTTATAGGCAAAACTCAATGGTAAGGATGAGAATTTATATAATGATAACATGAACTACTTGATACGGTGTAACCAGTAATTAAAACGTGAATATGTGAGCTTCCTTTCGTGATGTATACAAATAATATTCAAACACATTTATACCTATAGAAAAACCCAAGAATCTTCGGTGGTCCTTTTGTCAGTAGCAATGCAAGCTAGCCCGAGTTATTCATTCATCGCGCATGCGTGCAACGTCACTAAAATAAACACAACCTCCCTCTCCTCGTTAATGAAGTTCGCTAAGGTAACAGACGTCTCTTTGTTGCGTCCTTGATGGGAAGGAGGGTGCGAAGTTATCATGTTTGCTCACACGGATGTTGTAGACTGGATGTAGTGTTTATATTATATCCAAGGTAACCGTTAAAGTGAAAGAACGGAGCATCGGGCAAAGGACAAACTCCAGGTCCCACTTGCAACCAAAACTCATATTTTTAAAAGGATTTGTGTGTTTGCCGTGTATAGGAGGTGTGGTCACCGACACAGTTGTGACCTAGCTACATTTATCGGCTTTCTTGGCTTCAGGGACTGCTTCTGGTAACCATTTGGCACCTTATCAGGCACAGAGGTACAGCCACATCTGGTGTGCGTACAACAAGTACATGTACTGTACACACACATGTTTATATTCTTCTGCTGTTACACAAATAGCCGACTCCCAGATGTTACCATGCCAACTAAAAAACGGCACTGCATGTCCATTTGCAGTATGTCCAAACGACACCATCAGGTTTGATTGCACCGCGCAGAGCACACCTGAAAAGCGTACTTACTGGACCCTAAGTGTTAGCTATGTTGGTGGCTACTGTAAGGACTTTGCCTACGTGGGGCAGACTGCCCCTCCGGGGTCATCAACCTGTGCCGACCCCACGTGGATCCTGGAGTGCGAATCACTTTTAGGGCTTTCCATTGTCGACTTCAATGTCACAGACACGCCTCCAGACACGAACGGGACGTGTCTACGGTCAGTGCTTTCTCTGAGCCTCTCTTCAGATTACATCATTACGGGTGCGAAGGCAATATGTGCCAACTCTTCTGTTCCATTTGAAGGTGTTCCTTACCTTAGCTATGGAGAGACCTCCATCAATGTTACTGGTGAGTTGCATGTTATCTTATAGTCTACGTAAGAAATGTACTAATATTCCAGATTCAGCTATCTGTTGAGGTGAAATATGCCTTGCAATGATACAGCATCTCATTTCCTCTTCTTGCATCGAATTGCATTGCAATATTAAAACTCATCAATTTGAACCAACATGCATGTATTGTTACCAGCCACTGCATTGATTAAGAATCTGTTTGTACCTTTTTGTGGTAATGATACTGGTGCCCCTAATATCAGCATAGGACTACCTAGCCATAGTACACTTCTTTTGTTTGGTGTGGTATATTTGAAATGCAGTCTTGTGGTTAGAAGCACCCACCGTTTTGAATGGACACCTGTAATTCTAATTTATATTTGCAGTCACAAAGTTCAACCAATTGAATATGAAATGACACCTAATATTAGCTGTTCAACAAGCGAAATGAAATGGATGCCTAATGAATTGTTTATTTAACATCGCATTGGTGCCTATAAAATTGCACACAAAGGATTTGCACTTCTCTCCTAGTCCGTCCGAATCCTCCAGTCGATGTCTCAGTTGAAACCACGAGAGGTTCCCTAACAAACCTCACTGTCATCTGGACAGCCCCACCTGCAGGGTATGCCCCCACAAGCTACAGTGTCAGTGTTGAGGATGGTAGCGTGGCCCCTGTGGTTGTCCCTGCCTCGGCTAGTATGCAGTACTCCCACACATTCAGTGGACTGAGGAGTGACTGGCTGCATACTGTCACTGTGGTGGCCATCAACTGTGGTGGGAGAAGTGATCCAGTGTGTTTAACTCTGGCCTCTTGTAAGCCCAATCCACCAGCACTGGGACAATTCACAGTGGGTTTAGTGAGTTTTACATTGAATGAGGCTATTCACAGTACGGTACCCAAATGTTATGGGCAGCTGCATGCAGTCTATCCTGACTGAGCTCTCAGTAAATAACAGTTGAAAGGGTCTTGGATTTAGAAATGGATTTTGCAATGGACTTTGTCCACAGCACTTTGACCCTATCATAACTTAGCTGAGGTAGCATGAATATTTCAGTATTGGCCGCAA
The DNA here is from genome assembly GCA_013339895.1 of Ephydatia muelleri. Taxonomy (NCBI): domain Eukaryota; kingdom Metazoa; phylum Porifera; class Demospongiae; order Spongillida; family Spongillidae; genus Ephydatia; species Ephydatia muelleri. The sequence goes on along the minus strand of JABACO010000020.1, from coordinate 3,088,480 downwards.
GGATTAGCCGCAGTGCAATATTTTTACATAGAAATTATGCGAGACTTTTTACCATTAAACGTCTGTCTCATTCTAGCCCCTCAGATTGGTGTTATTTTAGGTAGCACTGTTGCTGCCTCCCTACTCCTGATGGTAGGGGTCATCGCTGGAGCAAGGAAAGCCTACAAAGGTAGGATTGATTACTTATACTCTGTGCACATTCACCTCAGTCATCATATTACCTACATACACGCATCACATGGACTATCAAAATTTTTTTCTTTCTGCATCTGCTTTCACAGCAAGATTAAGGTCAGTTTGTTACTTACAGATGAACTTTTGCAGTTGGAGTTGCTAAGCAACCATGTCTTAAACCTAGATCATGTGCAAATGCATTATTGGGAAGACTTACATCCAGCAGTGGAGTTATGCATGAATTAAGTTTTGGGGAAGTTAATTTAGCTTATAGAAGCTTCACTTATTAGTCGGCACTAATGTCATTTTTGTTGTTTCATGTGGTGTATAATTCGTATCACACCTGCACTCATGGATATTGTTGTCCAAACTCTTACAGGACATACAGAATAAGCATGCCAGTGAAGTATGCTGTGAAAACCTATGATTCGATAGGCCACAGTTAATACTGCCAGCAGCCAAATTATAATCACAGTATCCATTCAAGTTAGTATGGTGGGGACATGTGTTTGAAACAATTGCAATTATACTTTGAAGAACATTTATGGGCAGATCCCCTACATTCAAAGGGATTTTATCAGCTGTGCGCATGTTCATGTATAAAGCTATCAGTTCAATAAGGATTCCACAGTCACTTAAAGATTGGACTAGCTACGAAACTGAACACATGTAATGGTCAAACCATGAATTCATTGAATCGTGCAAATGATACAATGTCACAATATTTGCCACTAAATGTGTCCGGCTCTTAGAATAGTCAATTTGATCAGCAGATCTTTCAACAAATCAATAATCTGCATGTTGCTATTTCACTTTTTTGATTGCAGATTATTTACAGCGATACATTCTGCCTCAGTGATATTTCCACTCAGTAGTGTAAGAAAGAAGCACTTCATGATAGCCTCGTCTAATAGTATTAAAGCATATCCACTGTCTGGCACAACTCTCTGAATGAATTCCCACTCACACAGCAGAGACTTCGTAAGGGATGCAAATGCCTCCTTGCCTGCTTGTGGTGCCTTGGCTGCTTGTGGTGCCTTGGCTGCTTGTGGTGCCTTGGCTGCTTGTGGTGCCTTGGCTGCTTGTGGTGCCTTGGTTGCTTGTGGTGCCTTGCCTGCTTGTGGTGGTGCCTTGCCTGCTTGTGGTGGCTTGGCTGCTGCTTTGGACACTTTGTGCACACATTCAATCTAAGCCTCCACTTCTCTTTTGGAGAAATCAATGACCATTCACAACATTGACACTGCATGAGGTCCCCCCTCCCCGTCAAAATAATATTTCTCTGCCCATCTTTCATATTTATAATGTCCTCAAATAAGTATTATTAAGTTTAAAAATGTGGACTGGCCTACAGACTACCCCCACAAATCCGCTTATTCAGGCTACCGTTTTGAATAATGGAATAAAGTTTTCGACATGGATGTTAAGGTGAGACTCATTGTCCCATTGGTATTGTTGAATGTTTGAACAGAAGACCATATGGTTTGGGTAACTAGGGACGTTGTTGAACCTGTATGCAGGGCAGGGCAGCTGGCAACAGGTTAGATCCAGTACTGAAGGTGCTATGTCTGACCTCTAACTGGTTGTGTCTGAGTATTGCTACTAGTTAAATGCATTTAACCTAATTTCTTAAGTGACTGCTCTGTGGAATACAAGAGTACTATGGCCAAGATGTATTAGAGTTTCTCTTAACACCTACATGCATACAGAGGCTATGCCAGTTATGAGAATGCCTTTACTACTGTGAAAGAGTAACAAAGGGGAAGCCCATTAGTGTCTATGATGCTATATACTATAGCATGCAATGATGCCATTGACAAAAACGTTTGGTTGCAGGAGGCAGAACTGGTATGCTGTTGATTCTGCTTGTGCAGGACAACTGCATCTAATCCGATTGTTTAATTGAACTAGGCACTTCTTATGATTATTTCAGTTGTACCCACCAAAAGCGTGGTGATTATAGCACCTAATTAAATCGCTATGAGATTCTTTCAAGATGTGGTTGTGAAGGTTGTAACTGGCCTTCACTTCCTTGTAGGTGTGATTGGTGACAAAGGTGATTTTCAAAGAGAAATGTCGGATAGTAGTTGCGGACAAATTGCCACAAGCTGCATGCTGTCAAGGTAGGTCACGCGGCATTGCATTTCGGATGAAGTCATTGCAGTGTGAATAAGAATTCCTCCGGAGAGTTGTACAGCTTGATGACGTAGAAGGCTCTTTAATGTGACTATAGGAGTAAAGCTAGGTGCCTCTACAATCCTTAACAGCACGTTTATGCAATCCTCAACAGCACGTTTATACAATCCTCAACAGCACGTTTATAGTACTATTTTCCCCTCTGAGCTAAGTCCCCCACTCCTCTACAGAACGCCCAATATGTTGCACTACTTTTCACCACTCAAGGAAAAAAAAATCAAAATGAGTAAACAAGCTGTCGACGAATGTAGAGGCACCTATATAGCTTTACTCCGTCCTATATAGTTACATGAGTATAGAGTCATTTCGTTAGCTCTGACTAAATGCGATGCTTAACCTTCGATATAAGTTGTAAACTGCAGAAGACTTGAAACAGGCTGTGCGAATGGCGATACAAGGGCACTTAATAATGGCTTCATCTGCTCAACAACCGTAAGACCTCACAACCTAAAGGAATGCTGACCCGTCGTATTTTTCATCGCTGGTGTGCTTGCGGGCTTTGGCAGCCGATGCAGCAGATCCTGCCATCACTGACACTCGCTGGCGGTGAAATCCAAAGCAGCTGGTTTGCCAAAATCCCAGTTCTGGACGTATATAGGGCTCGAGTGGCCACCTGAAATTCAGGGGCTCAAGATGTGTAGGAGGCATGCATGTGGTTTTTATTTATTCATGTAAATTTTCAAGCACGATATGGGATCGTTACCGCGAAAAGGGACCTAACGCATACATTATAAAATTTCCAGTACGCGCAATAAAAATGTAACGCTAATTAAAACTTCAGAGCCTTATACAACTCCATGACAGACACTCCGATTTTCAATGCGTTAAAAGCAATGTGTAGAGGACATTTTAGACTTCTAGAATATAAAAGGTAAACATCCGCATGACCAAACTATTTCTGGAACCGATAGCGTCCAATGACGTAATTTTCCTAAAATAGTTTGGACAACGCCCCTATAGGGGGGGAGGGGCTCGAAGAACTTCTCCTAATATTGACATGTTTATGCCATGCTTAGTTGCTGTGTATATCCTCCTAAGATCTCGCGTTCGAGATACAAACATGACTGTAGAGATAATATTCTAGGTATCACCTATTACCATGTAAGATGATAATATGACTTCGAGCCCCCCCCCCCCCCCAAAATTAGGTAGTTTCCCACCATGACGTAAGCATTTATCGCTTACACTACGAGTACGACAGGTGGTACCTGTCGTAGTGTAAGCTTACGTCATGGTAGGTCTGGGTACGAAACTACCTATTAGGGCGTGGACACAACGTAAGTTTGTTGAAGAAGGGGCGTATGTATAAACTGCTTAAAGGGTTTTACTTTGGTTGAACAATGCATTTCGTGTTGTTTACGTGCGAATCCCACACGGTAACACACCCCTCCCCGGTGTAGGGAAGGGGAGGTCGGCGTTTTTCAGCCGGCGCGCGCAACGGTGCACTGGAGCAGAGTTCCTTGCCCCACCCGCGGTGATTTGTACTGCACTATACCATATACGGCGTTCTGTAGAGAGGGGGGGGGGGCAAGGAGAGCCTTTGAGTTTTAGAACGAGAATGAATTGGGAAGCGCTTTGGTTGAGTTTGGAATGCTGAAGGTCTACAAGCACGTCCATACACCATGACCATGTTTACAACGTGCGCACTTGGCCAGATTAAAAAGTAACCGAAACACTGATGAGTGATGACACGTTGATAGTGGTGTGCAGCAATACAGTGTTCACTAGGAATAATGTTCAGTACTTTGTAATTTGGCGCGGATTAATTCCCCATGCAGACTACGTGCATGTAGTCGCGGCTCGTGTCCAGAGGCTTGTTGTATCTTTGGCACGCTGTATGGTGAGTATCTTCACAGCGCTACAAGCTGCTGCTGTTCGTATCGCCGCGTACCACCATTATTAGTCTAAGCGAATTTAACTTGTAGTTTTGTGCCTTATGCGCCGCTGGTATAAGATACGACGAAGTCTAGTATGACTTTCTGCAGGAGACGGAATCCAATTAAGTTCGGCTTGCACATATAGTGGGGTCCTGTCGCTATTGATTTATTCTATATACGTACATTTTTACTTCATCCGTTACAAATATATATGGCTGAGCGGCAATGTAATTCCACATTTCCCGGTCTCGATTCGCACTGTTAAAATATTGCAACCATTCCTCCTAGCAATGTTTAAAAACGTCTCTGTAGAGAAAGTGATTTATTGAACACTTCAATTGATAAGGAGATTAAGAAGGAGGAAACGAAAACCGAACTGCAGACGAGTCAGTCTTAGCGTGCATGAGGAAGCTCCTGTCCCTCCTCATGTATTACCCGTGTGTTACACTCTTCCCGTTGCTGTTAAATGACTCTTTGTACAAACATTAAGCAACCATCATCACTGTCATGTTATAAAAATACGGGTGGAGTCCATGATGTAAAATAGTACAAATGTTGGTGATCTAAACTTTTAAGTGACATTCATGTCACCATTGCATGCTTAGCTTGCATAATCCTCTGGCCATGCATTAATTATTATTGCACACACCTTACATCTTTAACCAGATAAAAACCAAAGGCACATTCTCCTTTGCTCATACTAAAGTGTAGTGGAGACAGCATTGTTTGGCATTGCATAGCATCTCCTACGGCTGTGCATGCTTGTAGTCAGAGCAATGTAACATCTTTTATTTCCATTGCAGTAGGTATTGATTTGTCCGTTTTCGGCATGAATTTAGTCTTCAATTGTTTCATGTACATGTATACACTATACGCTCAATTCTAATTTTAATACAAATGTAAATGGGATGACATCAACTTACAATAAATCATAATTATGATTGTGCAGAAAAGAAATAAAGAAAAGCGTACAACACATTTAGGAAAACAAAGTACATATATGGTATATGAAACATGGAAAAATACAGCCAATATGATGCAGTAATTTGTTCACTTGTTGACGATTAGTACATAGACAACCTTTTTGTTGCAGGCATGAACTGTTTCTGTCGTCTTACAATCAAATTATCACACTTTGATTGTGTATCCATTTCAAGAACCAACTAATAGTGAAATAACATTGCCAGAGTACTGAGAGCTAGATGTAAGGGAATTAGCAGTAAAAATTAGGTAAATAAAACATTTAACTGATACAATGCAGAAAATGAGCACAAATTGAAATTCAAATAACATTCTAAGGAGAGGGGGTTGGAGGCAAAGTTCCCAAAATTGATGCAGCATTCCCCCTCCGAGTAGTTCTACTCCTATGCTCAGTCCCTATTTAATCCAGAGTTTTGTATTGGTCATTACATGTACATTTTGGTACTGGTATTGTTTTATCTAACAAGCTTCTATATGTGTTTGGGAAAGTAAGGTTTTTCTTCAATTTTTAATGGTAAAGTTCTCTACAAAACAATTCTTATGCACTACAAATTGCATGGTTCATCATGGAACTCTACTATCTATGGAGTTACACAGCTCTGAATAATTAATTAGATGCTCATTTAATGGGAAGCATAAACTTTGTTGCTAAATTCTGAAATGTTTCATATACATGAGCTAGGTCCCTTTTCATGGACACTGTCCCATTTAATCACCTACAAAAGTAGTGTATGATGAATCAACTGCTGTATCCAACTGTATGCATGCATGTAGAGGAGCAGATTGTGGATTAGAGTAAGCCTAAATGTTCTCCAGACCCTTTCACAAGTAGTCTCTTGCTGTTTGAAGAACTGTGAAGAATTTTACTGTCTCTTAACCCTACAGATCTAAAAGAATGAATGTGTTGCACACAATCTTTGTTCAGCTGACCCATCGCAATAAGATCGCCACACTTGACATACTGGTACTCATCGTGGGCATTCTACTATTGATTGCAAGGGATTTTCAGCGTGAAGATCAGCTATTGAATGTAGTAGTGTGGTCTGTGGTCATATTCAGCTGTTTGATAACTTCACTTAATTATATTCTAATTCTACGGCAAACATGGAATACAATCCGGAGTAATATTATTGTTTGGAAAAGTCTCACAATTTTGGTTCCGGGGCTCATGTCATCATATATACTACTGAGCAACATCTGGAAAGCATGGGGAAATATAGCAGAAGCTAAATTTGAACTTTTTCAAACCGTGCTGTTTTGTTGCACAGCAGTTGTACGTATCGTACACTGCTACCTTGGAGGCAAGTGATCACACATGTCTAGAAACCTAGTCTGTCTGACTATTGTGTGTAGTAGTCATATGCAATAGTCAAGACAACCAGGAACCCGCAATTATTCATGTTTGCAAAATAATGATCATGTTTTTCTCTCTCTTGCAGTATTGTTCTTCTCTTTGGTTTGCCCTATATCAAACATTTGGGTATCTCATCATGCTCAGGCAATAATTCAGCTTGATTCAATGATCTATTATAAAGTCTTCCTGTACATACATTGGCTAATGATTACCGTCACATTTGGTGGTGAGCAGAACAGCACAACTTTATTTCTACACATATTCAGCCTGGTGTACAGAACCATTGGATTGATATGGATAATGAAAATCCGCCGCTCAGCTATGCAAGATGTACTCATCACACCCATCCAAGAGACTGGACTACGTGTATTGAAGAGTGCACTGGTAGTGGGTACTGTAGGTACTGCTGCGATAATCGTGAACTCTTTAGCTGGCTCAGAAATTGTTTTTCCACAGTGGGGTCTGCAAGTCCATTAATTAATGTCAGTACGCATTTCGTCTAGCTGTAGACTCTGCTCATTTTTACTGATACTGTGTGTGATGTTGTCAGTTGGCGTCCCCAGTGAATGTAAAGTGCGATGCCAAATTAAAAGTGAAAAGTGGAGTGGTAAAAAATAAATAGGCAGCTGTTATGAAGCGGGTGGCTGCATACATGCTCGGTCCCAGACTCACTTCACCTCTGTGCCTAGTCTCGTACCGAGACCTCACACATCAGGTGGATTGGTCTGGGTACGAGACTTATGCACCCATAATAATTTGGCAAGCGCTAAAACTACGTTCGATATAGCCGCCCCAGTACGCCACAACTGCCACACTCCAGATCCCCAAATCTTATCACGCTAGCATCCAGGCCTAGATGTCGTAGAAGGTGAATACTTTTCCTCTGGACGCGAGGAGTTGTGACCTTTGCAAAACGGTCGAAATCAATGAAGGATCGACCGCTGGAGTGCCTATATAGCCAATAACCATTGCGGGGGTCTGTCAGTGTGGCTATAAGGCTACAGAAGGTCGTCAAGTCCTGCGTATGATTGCAGCGCTTAAAAAGAGCATATTCTATCTTGCTTTGGAATCATCATCAGCATTGGATGATATCGATGATGTTGACATACAGGTATTTCCAAGCTATCAGGCTGAGTAGCCTCATCTAGCTACCGGCGAACACCTTACAGATGCATGATTAAGCGATGTATGACGCTACATTTGCCAGGTAAATCTGAACCTGCGGCAGCAGGTTCAATATAGGATTAATGAAATCATTAAAAAAACTTCACTCGCGTCTGGAGGGACAACGGAGAAACGGATCGCTTATCTCTTTGTCGCGATGGAACGAGAACTCAAAGATCTACAGTTCTACGTTTGTTCCGTGTAATAAAACGATGTGCTTTTAGAGAAACCAACGAATTCCTTTTTCTCGTGCCCAGTCCCAAAATATTTCTTGGTCGTCGTCTTCTTCCTTAGGGGGCTTGTCCAAACTACTTTTGGTAGCGTCATTGTGACGTTAACATAATACCCCCCCCCCCCCCCCCCCTCTTAACGTCATACTCAATAAACTTTTCGTACGCGTATCGTGGCACCTTGTAAATGTGTTGCACATCTTTCAATACTCCTCCGAAAAGTGTAGTCTGAATAGACATAACTGCTGCCACTAGAGTCAACGCTGCTTACAAGCTAGATGTTTCGCAAAACTTGCGGACAATAAAATTTTCTTAGCGTCATAGCCTTAACCCCCCCCCCCCCCCCCCCCCCCCCCCCCCCCTAACGTCACAATGACGCTAATTTTTCCAAATATAGTTTGGACAAGTCCCCTTAGGAAGGTATAACACGAGCTACAGTTTTGAAGAACGGCAATAGCACCAATATCTTCGGAATTCACCTGAACGGTGCCCCTTAAGGTCATATAGACACCTAGAAAGAAACTACAGCGAGAAGTACCCTCATGCGGTAGCAAGTTTTATATAGGAATTGGTATGAAGTTATTGCAGAAGTTTAGTTATTTTTACAGCTTGCAGTATAACCTGCACTAAATTTCTTTGGATCGCAGTTTAATCGATACTTTGGCTACCGTACTGACAAGACATAGCGGAGCCAAAACTATCGATTTTAACTAACTGGCGATTTGTAATTGGCGGAAGTCTCAGAATCATAAAGTTTATGGCGATTTATAATTGGCGGAAATGAAATGATTAATGTTAGCGTAGCTGTTGATCATACTTCTATTTAGACTGAATAGGCCGAAGAGCACCTGCTGCCTCCGCAAAAGCGGCAGCCAGGGCTGCATCCTCCTCCTCATCCTCTGAAGCATTGAAGCAAGTGAAGTTCGTCGTCAACCTCAGCATCAGAAAGATCTGAATCGGATTCTGACGCCGTGGATCCGCTGATGACATGTTGGCGGAAATAATTAAATATTAAGTTGATGGCGGCACAGTTGGCGGAGCCTTCCGCCAAATAGTCGCCGCCAAAACGTCTTGTCAGTACGGTAGTGAAGTTAAAATGCCTTCGCGTAATCGAAAGAAGATATCTAAGCAACGAGCGAAATACCTTCAAAAGCATTATCACAAGAAAACAAGGCTAAAGCCCGAGCGCGCTACAAGGCCGATCCCAAAAAGAAGAAGGCCTCTGTACGCGACAGCTACAAGGCCGATCCCGAAAAGAAGGCCTCTGTATGCAACAGCTACAACGCAGATATTGAATCTAAGCAATCTGCTAAAAGGCAGCGATATCAAGAGGACCTCGAGGAGAACCGTGCTGCTAAAAGGCAGCGATATCAAGAGGGCGTCGAGGAGAACCGTGCTGCTAAAAGGCAGCGATATCAAGAGGACGTCGAGGAGAACCGCGCTGCTAAAAGGCAGAAATACGAGGACAATTCAATTGCCATTACGGCATCTGAAAGGAATTGGTATTGGAATGACCCCGCTGTCCGATTGGCTAAACGTGCTGCCGAGAGCGAGAGGAAGCGGTATCGCAGAACTGAACTAATAGTCTCGTTCCCAGACCCAGATTCCCAACAGCTGCGGGTGGATTACATCACCGCTACGTGAAGTGTAGCGGTGATGTAATCCACCCGCAGCTGTTGGGAATCTGGGTCTGGGAACGAGACTAACCACCCAAAGGTATGTCATGGCATGTTGTATTGCACTAGCATTAAAAAGCTATAGGAAGATGTGCATGCAACATACATGTATGTACAGCACGCATGTAAGGGATCTGCCACTATTCACTTCACATGTAAAGCATGCATGGTGACCCAACTGTTGTGTACAGTCCTTTGTGACCGTCTATTGAATATTGGGGTGTCATCCTTAATCTGATGTACAAAAAGGCTTCCTTATCTGATGTAACACAATGGCAGCCCGCCTGCAACTGTGTATGAATTTAATTGCATTTGCTAGGGTTGAGCACTGAAAATTACTGCAACCATATCCTTCTCCCATATAGCTAACTCCTTGTATGAACCCAAATCTCATGCACTAATGGAGTATAATGGTGGTCTTGAAAAAGCTATTCTTAGGGATAGTGAGCTTCTAAGTGAATAAATGATGCCTTTTGTAAGTCTCATCCATTGCTAGCTCAAAAGGTTGTTACAAGATCTGCCTGTGCAGCAGTAAGTAAGATTGGTGCAGATGCATTGGTTTCTAAAGCACTGAGTGTACGAAGAGCAAAAGCAGGGTCATTGCTAAAAACTATCCAGGAAGTTAATGCATTGAAATAAGAAGAAAATGATATTTTAGTTGGGCATGGATATCATACTGCTGACTCTCTGCCCCCGCGGCCGCTAGATGCAGTGTAGCCCCCCCTACCGTCCGCCGCCAGCAGTAGCAGCAGAGCTGCCCCCACCCCCACCACCAGCAGCAGCAGAGCTGCCCCCACCCCCCACCAGCAGCAGCAGCAGAGCTGCCCCCACCCCCACCAGCAGCAGCAGCAGAGCTGCCCCCACCCCCACCAGCAGCAGCAGCAGCAGAGCTGCACCCACCGCCGCCAGCAGCAGCTGCAGCATTGCCCCCACCACCACCAGCAGCAGCAGGAGCACCGCTACCTGCACCAGCCCCACCACTGGCACCAGTATTGGCACCAGTGCCCCCACCACCACTTTGCCTGCTGCCACCCTGGCCGCTGCCACCACCACCCACATGGCTCCCATGGCCGGAACCAGGCCGCTGAGATCAGAGATGAGGCTGGGGGAGAGGAAGAGGACAAGGCAGGGGAACCGTACAGTACATTAAAAACTCATATACTTATAATTTCACATTTTGTAACCTCCCTCCCTTTGAAAATTGAATTTGTGACCACGCATAAAGACACGCTACTATGACAGAGGAAAAAACTTATGAAACAAGTAAATAAAAACATTCTCTAACGAGAAAGTTGTTGGTATATATATATAGGATTGACCAATGGTGGTGTAAAAAGCACAGAAACAAAAGTGACAGAAATTTGACTGGAAAATTGAAATAGGCCTATATTTAGCACACTAACGTTATAACAGTACATGCCTGAGTAATGGGCTAAATATAGGCCTATTTCAATTTTCCAGTCAAATTTCTGTCACTCTTGTTTCTGTGCTTTTTACACCACCATTAGTCAATCCTATATACCAACAACTTTCTCGTTAGAGAATGTTTTTATTTACATGTACATTCAGTGACCACACTATGTATGTATATACTGAACAGAAACGAATACACACACAAAGAGATCTAAAATTCGAGGCAGCTTACCTTGATCACCCCTAACGTTGTAAAGGCTGATGCTGAAACCATTGCACTATCAATGGTTGCATTACTGCTTTGGCAACTAACTAATTTTATCCGCCAACCTGTCTGGCATCGTCTGTTATGGGCCAGTTTCTGTGTCATATGAGTTAAGGAACTTGAACAACCACTGCAGTTAGACTGCAGTGCAATGGTGCATCTGAATGGAAGCACAGCTCCAGCCAGGGCAGAGAGTATCCATATGCATGCATGTTGTGTCTCACACTACAATTGGCTAGAGCTCTCTCTCTCACCATGTGACGAATACCTCTGCCACTTCAGCTGTTTCTTGGTTACAATTATGCTTATCATATTCTCCAGCCATCATATCCCTCTTGCCGGTCTAACTCTTTACCATCACATCGTGCAACGATTATTTCAGAGACCTGGTGGGCACTTTGCCATATCATTCACTTTCTCACAGGAGGAACAGCATGAAGAGATTAAAATGATATGATTTAGCTGTGTACATAGAGGCCCCTGTTGGTATCCCTGCCATGGCAGCGATGTAGTATCGATATACATTCAGTGGACTGAGGGATGACAGGTTGCATACGGTCACTGTAAGCGGGCATAATCGGAATGAGATGAGTGATTTGGCACGTCCAAATCGTAAACCCAACCCCATGCATTGGGGCAACTAGTGAGCATCAATTTAATGAGAGCTATTCACAGTGAAGCAACCAAATGCTTTGAACATGTGTGGCCATATGCAGCCTATCCTGACTCCTCAGTAAAAGAGAAGGTTTAGCCCACACACAAGACCATGGTTTTGAATTTTGCAAAAGACTTTGATGGTAGGGGATCATCGCTGGAGCAAGGCCAGAAAGCCCAAACTTACACTTATTCATTTGTGCTGGTGCACGACCTCTCCTTTTTCAAGAACCAACAAATAGTGAAGTTACATTGCCAGAGTACTGAGAGCTAGATGTAAGGAAATTTCATGGACACTGTCCCATTTAATCACCTACAAAAGTGGTGTATGATGAATCAACTGCTGTATCCAAGCGCATGCATGCATGTAGAGGAGCAGATTGTGGATTAGAATAAGCCTAATGTTCTCCAGACCCCTTCACAAGTAGTCTCATGCTGTTTTGAAGAAGTGAGAAGAATTATATACATATATTTTAATACTCCTCTTAACCCTACAGATCTATAAGAATGAATGTGTTGCACACACTCTTTGTTCAGCTGACCCACTGCGATAAGATCGCCACACTTGACATACTGGTACTCATCGTGGGCATTCTACTATTGATTGCAAGGAATTTTTGGCGTGAAGATCAGCTATTGAATGCAGTAGTGTGGTCTGTGGTCATGTTCAGCTGTTTGATAACTTCACTTAATGATTATCTAATACATGGAATACAATCAGGAGTAATATTATTGTCTGGCAAAGTCTCACAATTTTGGTTCCGGGGCTCACATCATCATGTGTACTACTGAGCAACATCTGGAAAGCATGGGGAAATATAGCAGAAGCTAAATTTGAACTTTTTTCAACCATGCTGTTATGTTGCACAGCAGTTGCACGTCATTGCACACTGCTATCTTGGAGGTAAGTGATCAAACAGAAACTAGTCTGTCTGACTATTGTGTGTAGTAGTCATATGCAATAGTCAAGACAACCAGGAACCAGCAAGTATTCATGTTTGCAAAATAATGATCATGTTTTTCTCTCTTCTTATTCATTTGCAGTATTGTTCTTCTCTTTGGTTTGCCCTATATCAAACATTTGGGTATCTCATCATGCTCAGGCAACAATCATTCAGCTTGATTCGATGATCTATTGTAAAGTCTTCCTGTACATACATTGGTTTATGTTTACCTTAACATTTGGTGGTGAGCAGAACAGCGCAACTTTATTTCTACGCCTGGCCGTGTACAGAACCATTGGATTGATATGGATAATGAAAATCCGCTCAGCTATGAAAGATGTACGCACACCCATCCAAGAGACTGGACTACATCTACCGAAATCGGAATACTGCTGCATTAGTGATATTTGCGAACAATTTAGCTGGCTCAGAAATGGTTTTTTCCACAGTAGAGTCTGACAATCCCCTAATTTATGTACATTTAGTGCATTCTGTCACGAATATTCATATCTAGAAATGGCCCATACATAGCTGGTCATCTTTCTTTTATTTTTTAATTGAACGTTTACTATGTACTAAAAATTTGTCTGATTATAATATGTGTGCTTCATTACATTAGTCGTTTATTCAAGACAACATTTTAATTTTTATCTCGTACATAAACGAATTTATTTATCAACGATTTAGCAATAACTATTTCATAAAGCATTTGGTCACGTTTTAGTTCTGTTCACTAACTGGAACTCGAGAATTAATCATTAATGATAAGTTAATGATGAGTGCTAGTCTAGTAATGACGTCGACGTCGGTCACATTGGTTGGGCGTTCTGGAACTTGGAGGGGTGTTACTATAGAGTATTCGTTTAGGGAACTGGTCTGGGATCGCTCAAACCTAACTTCAGTTTATAAAGTTAGTTTTCACGTCCAGTAACGGTCAAGCCTACTTAATCTGTGCGCTTTGGCAACCCGCCCATGTCGGAGTACAGCGCTATCAGACATCAATACTTCACTGAACGAGTGGTAATGTCACCTACCAGCAGCTCGATATATGAAGCGCGTGGACACAACCACGCTGATCGACGTGTACGCGGTTCTAGTAGCCACGTAGACTTCACCTAGCTAAAACGGCTCGAGCCTGTTTTTTATTTTATTTTTTATGTGGACTCCTATAGTAGAGCGATATCATATGAAATTCTTACTAGCTTGTTTCAGTATTAGTCTGGGGACCAGACGAATGGCATTCTGAATGCCACCAGACTACATCAGTATGTCTGTATAAATTTACCACAAGGCCCTGACCTACTGCAAACTGCAGTGATAGGGTAGGTTCAATAATACTCATCGCCATGGGCAACCTAGGTCTTACGGACCTGCTTTTTCATCAGCAGCACAATTTTGCATGTTCCATGTCGCATTAGTTGAATGCAGAGTATTAAACCAGTGTACATGTGCTCATCAGATTGCTGTTCCCAGCCCTCTCACAATAAGTACAAAGTACATATTGTGCTTCACAACATGCTTTTCTGTAGGAGTATTTGTTAATTCCCTGAATACAGCTAGTGCGACATGCAACACCATCTTGTCTTTACTTGATGAAAATGATGTACCAGGCAGTGTGTGTGTGTGTGTGTGTGTGTGTGTGTGTGTGTGTGTGTGTGTGTGTGTGTGTGTGTGTGTGTGTGTGTGTGTGTGTGTGTGTGTGTGTGTGTGTGTGTGTGTGTGTGTGTGCATGTGTGTGTGTGTGTGCATGTGTGTGTTCAAGTGTTGTATGGCATTTGTGAATGATCATGTGGGGTGTTCTAGCATGCAGTGTTTGCTAGCAGAAAATTGAGGCTCTAAAATGAAAGTCTAGGATTGAATTTGCATTGTTGAGAGCCTGGGCTGCATCTACAGAGTTTGTTTTTCTACATACGGAAGGATACTTCAAGATAAACAAATGATACAAAACCAGCAGTGTATAATATATGTAAAACTTATCTACTATACATTGCACCTTCTGAGGGTAGCCCACATTTGACGGATAGCTAGGCGACTAATATTTTGATTCATTGTACTGTGCACCCAACTGTGATGTAGGCAAGGGGGGGGGGGGGGGGGAGGAGGGGAGAAAAGGGGGGGGGGGTAGCAGCATTTGTATACACTCATGCACTACATTTTAACTACAAATTTTTCTTTTCGTTAGAAAAAAAAACAAAAAAAAAAAAAAACAAATCTACACATCAGTCTAATTATAGAAAATATGTACATATTCTTAAAATACAATTTGGGGCCTCTGGCATGTCTTCCGCAGCGCAGGAGGCTTCAGTATGCGGTTGGGGGGGGGGGGGGGGGGGGGGGGGGGGGGGCAAATGGTGAGGTCGCGATATTTCACAATAATCTGTGTGTAGTGAAACGTTTTGTGTTATGCACGCGGGTACATGCAGTCGAGCTGTGGCGCAACAAGGCAACGCTGATATATTCGAAGCACATGATGGGCTTGTATTGCAAATTCCCTAGCTCGTAGAAAATGTATGATCGTTTCAGCAAAAAGGGACCTACCGCCTGTTTTTTTTTTTTTCAAGAATTCAAAATTTTGATATTCCAGAAGTCTGAAATGTCCTCTACACATAGCTTCTTACGCACTGAGAATCAGAGTATACGACATGGAGTTGCATATTTCTTCTCAACTGTGCTTAATATCCAGTAAGCACAGCTGAGAAGAGATGTGTTGAGTTTATTGTTATAGTTTGAGGCAAATTACATCATGTTGTGCAGACTGCACGCATCAGATGCATGGAGGTTGTTGATTGCTGTAGAATCAAGTAAGAGGACACATTATGCTGATAAGAAGACACACATAATGGTCTAATCTGTCTATTAATAATTCACAAGTCTATAAACTGCGCGTGCATGTGCATGATGTAATGTGTCTTTGAGTTACACAGCAATCTCTTGAAGAGTACAAGGAACATCACCCTTTGGTCGAACGGTAGTAAACTCTTCCACCACCAGCTTGTATGAAAGAGGCAGTGTCACCTTGAAGGTTTGCAGGAGTCGTGCGAGGATAACTTTGGCTTCAATCTGTAGATGGCATATCAATGGTGTGGACCTCAAGAAATGATGCAATTCACTCACCATGGCAAAATGACGTCCAATACACGACCGATGACTCAAACCAAATGGGAAATAGACAAATGGACCTGGTCTATGGGATGGACCGACACTTACACATGCATCCACGTATCTATAATGCATATTTTATAAACAAATATACCGTGTTTTATCTGCATCAAATCGAGATGGGTCAAATGAGGCAGGATCATTGAAGTATTCAGAATTTTGGCACATCACTGATGTAACAAGCTAACATAATATGAAACATGATTACTACTGATTAGTTTCAGCCACAACTTACAAATACAGCTGTTCTCTCAGGAATATAGTAGCCACTCAACATTATGCCACCTCTGGGTGCCTCCTTGGCTATATTACTTAGTGGAGGATACACTCTTAACACCTCTTGCACCACCTCAAAAATTGGTGTAATCATTTTATGGAGGGCATCAGTTTACTTGGAAACTTTGCACATACCTGTTCTGTGTACTTGAGCTTGTCCAGGTCATCTCCTGTGACTTCCTTCCTATCTCCAAGAACATCTGCTATTTCTGAGAGAAGACTGAAAAAAAAATCTTTTTAAAAGCGCATATGAGCATTCTACATAAATCAATAACAGGGTTACATATTTGGCATGTTACAATTTTTCCTGCGCTTAATCATAGATTGATCAGGATTTGATAACTCCAGTTATCAAACTTCAACGCGACTTTTTGAGCCGATAGAACTAGATTTGATAATTACAATTGCACTAAAAGGTGCACCCATGATCGTATGAAATATAAGTAATCATTAAGTATAAGTATTGTATGAGAGTTAGGATTCACACGTGCACACTCACAATGACCTTGTTGTGGTAACCTTTTAGATAGACCTAGAAAAAAGTAATACAATTTTAGCCTCATTGTGCACAATGGTCATGTTACTATAATAGTATTACACCTATATCATGTCGTGTCTTAGCCCTTATGTCAAATTCTTCGTGAGTATTTTCATCTGGATGATAAATGATACAGCAATAAGCAATATTGAAAGGAACCTTTTATTGCTATTAGTCCTCTGCACTATCAATTTTTTTTTGCATTTCAGGATTAAATACTAGCTCCATGCATGAAGTGATAATTTATGCACCTTGACTTGCGTGCAGATGTGATGCTGCACACAGCAATCACCATTTCCCTGGTGTTGTGTGGTATACGCATTGTACATGTCTTGCAGTACATCGTAGCCATATTCCTGCATACATGGCATCTAAATAAGGCCTTTTTGCTAGCTCCAGTGGCTGTCTTCTTATTTCTGGCATACTTGGGGTGTTCAGTAAGCAGAACAATATCATGAGCCAATGTTTCATCTGCATGTACATCCAGAATTGAGTTTTCCAGGCTAACACTCCTACGTGTCTCAGTTCCCACATTATCAATTGTATTTGTGAGCAGCTGCTGAGCAAGTTCTTCAGTGAAATCTGCATGTTCATCATTGGCACCATCTGGATGAAAATGTCTCCATGCACAGTATGCATCTGTCTCTATCATCCCAAGAAGAGTTGAAAATAAACGATGCTCCCACTTCTGGGTCTTCCAGGCTTGCTCAAGTGCCAGGCCACCTTGCCTCATGTGATTGGCAATGTCAATTACTTTAGCACAGTCAAAGTAATCCTCTACCACTTTTGGTCGCTTGGTGTACCTAATAACAACTTCAGTGCCAAGTGCATCGTCACACTCACGCCATCGTCTCTTGCCATGTGGTGTACCCTCTCCAGACACTCCATCAGTATGCACAAGGTTCTTACGGGTCATGTCTCCCCATCCAGTAGCAAATATGCAATGTCCCTGAACTGTAGCAGCCAATGTGATCCAGTCTCCACGTTCAGGGTACTCAACTGTATCAAGGTATGTCTTTGGAAATCCAGAATGTGCGGTTTTTACCATGCCTTTGAAAAACATACCATGCCTTTTGAGCTCCACAGCAGTCTGAACTGAAGCAAATGCAGAATCCCCATTGACTGTACGACCAGAATGGTGCCAAGGTTCAGTCAGTCGAAGAGTTTGTGCAGTCCCCTTACTCTGACAGATATCTGTGAACTTCTTTGCTGCCATACGCTCTGCCCCTTCTTGTAACTCCAGGCGAATGATAATGTTGGTCTCAGAGTCAGTGGCATCCTTTAGCTCAGCACCCACTCCTTTGGGCTTTCTAGCTATCTTTGTAACATGTGGCATGCCATCGCTACAAAAATTTCCATCTTTTCCACGCCATGCAGACATAGACTCATCCACACAAATGGACCATGATGGAAAGTAACTATCTTCCCGACACTTATTGAAGTGGTCAATGAAACATAGTATTCCGTGTGCAGGATCCCCATCTACAACCTTTCCAAACGAGATGTGCTGCAGCAGCTCATCTACTCGGTGCTGATGAATACCAAACCGATCTCCAAACTTCGGTGCTGGAAAGAGACCATCACTAACAGAGAACAAATCACGACGTTTTGAATGTGTTCTGGTCAGTGCAAGCAGAAAACCTAGCAGCTTGAACAGCTCCCCTCTACTAACAGGGATTGAAGATGGCTTTGATTTTAGCATGGAGTTCGTAGTACACTCTAAAATTTCCGCTACTGCCTTGTCTGGAAATGACCACAAAAAGTAGTCCACTTCCCTTCTATTACTCTCAGAATCCAGTTGTTGAGTTCTGTTCCATAGTATGTGCGCACGTTGCTTTGGGATGTAGCGAATATCGACCAGATTATCGACTATGGTCCATTTGATACCTTTGACCACTAACGGGTCGCGATCAATTGATGTTGGTTCCCTGCCTTCCTCTATTTCTGGTTCCGCCTCCGCTAGCTCTTCTAATGGCAGCTCTTCGTCAGAATCACGTTCATCCATTACCACATCATCTTCGATGTCCTCAACAGACTCAGCGTTCTCCAGTACCCTAGAACTATGAACGGACTCGCCGATTTTATCATCATCCCAGCGTACCCTCCATTTGCGCCCACGTCCACTACCTTCTGAAGCTATAATCTCACCAGAAAGCTTTTTGGCCTTTGCATTAGCCCCATAGCGTTGTGTTGCTAGCTTTTTGCCCATCGCCGCTGCTGCAGTGGCCTGCACTCTGTCCCCAACCTTTGGCGCTTTCATTGTACCGAAGCGTAAATTTTCAGTATACGGCTACCCTGTTTTATCCACTTCTGCGACTCCAAGAGATGAAATTGGCAAAACACTTTCTGAATACGATCGTTAATACACCCGAGATCAAAGCCAATATGTTGTAAAACGCAAATCACTCTAACTTCACAAAAGAAAAGGGAAAACAAAAATTGATAACCTCAGTTATCAACCGATAACCGGGGTTATCGTTGATCAATGTATGATTAAAAGTGTCTGCTTTTTCCTACAATAATATGTCTACATAATTGAAGAAATAAAACTATCAAAGCCCACTAAACAATGCAAATAGTAACTCCATTTCTTAATACATACTTAAGATGATAAATAGGTAGTTCATATATAGAGGCTTGACACTAGCTGACTGGCCATAAAAAATCATAGTTGGATAGGTCATTATAGAGCAAATTATAAATTGTCGAAGCTGTAAACATAAAATAAGGATTTGATTTCACTAGGCCACAAAAAATTGCATTGGGGTATTTGCTTTCTTGGAAATCAATGGGCTTATCAGTTTAGTGCCTTTAATGAATACATCTCATATTAGAACTTAGCAAATAAAAAAAAAACACAAATATTACCTATCAAGCACTTGAGGATGTCGATGAATAAGGATTATTGCAAATGAAAGTGTGTTTGCTGTTGTCTCCTGACCTGTGGGTTGGATCACATGATCCACTTACCACAACACCTCCATGCCACCTACCTGCTATATAAAACGTGACAAAGTCATCCACCAATGTCTCCATGTCAACACTCTTGTCAGCAACTACATTGTTTGATATATTGATCTGTGATCACATGCAGATAACCACACCCACTGCTAGTTTGAAGTATCTGTGTGAGGATGTCATTGGGGACCTCCTCCCCACTAGTCACAGCCTTGATCCTCTTCTCAATACAGTCACGGCCAATCCTCCTCATGGCACCCACAGCCTCATGATACATCTCGGTCTCCTTTGGGTACAATAGCTGCAAGTGTGTGCACACAATTCAACAAGATAGTTGATCAGATCTGTATAACATTACTGGAACAAGTGCTGGAAAGGGTGATACAAATGCCTTTTGAAGTCCTTTTAGACTGAGCGATGTTAGATGGCTCAACTTGGAGTTTGTTGTATACTTCAGTCCAAGACTCTTATGGTCCCATGTCTTACTGAAGTCTGATGAGAAGGCAACCTTGGAGGGAAAGTACTTTCTTTGACATACAAAATTAATGTTATAACCCGATATGAATGCTGGTAGGCACACAGCAGACCAGTTGAAGGAGATAACTAAGTGCTGACATCTATTAGATACATCTTCATGCCTTCTGCACTAATGGTAGGGGCGGGGCATACCCAAAATTAAATAAATAAATCAGCAAGCATAGATCTACTGTGTATAATACTTGACATGCAGTGAAACTCCAATTCATTCTAAAACCAAATCATTTACTTCATTCTAGTAAGTGTATTTATCATTGCTTCACCTGCAATTAAATATTGAACTCCTTTTTTCATGACCTCAGTCAGTGGGGAGATTGGTAAATGTAAATGCTCCATAAGTAGAGATACATTTCAATATCAGTACTATACGGACAAAAACATTCTCCGATATGACTTATCCTATTAACTTAACAGGAGTAGGCAAATTATAAAACCTGATACACTTTTTTATCATGACACCTTTAGGTGTTAGCCACAGTCTGCATGGATTTCCCATTAGATCACTCGAATGCGTGTGACCATTGGCGTATATCTGTTGTGTGTGTACCTGTAAGAGCATTATAATATCCTGATTTGAGGCTCATTACATAGGTATGTAATACATGTACATTCAAAACAGAATTAAATGATTAGTACTGTGTTAATTGACTACTAATAAGTGAAACTATTGCAATAAAGATTGAAATATTAAAATCAAGAAAAGTGCAGCTTATTGGCATAGTTTAATCATCTTTATTAATGATAGATTGAGTAAGCTAATCAAATTGAAACAACATTCATTGCACATTATTTCAGCTAATGTACCAGTTTTATTATGAATTTCAACCAACAAATTGAACTTCAAAAATAATCAAAATTTGTGTTGCATAACTCACCAATCAGGTAACAACTAATGAGTTATAATCATTCTATCGTGAATATTTAAAATGATTTTAGAAAAGTCTTGATTTAGTTAATTAATTGTTTAGACTACTGCTATTTGCCTAGTTAGTAAGGTTTATAATTAGTATAATTGTTTAAAAGTGTTGCGTTCATTAGAAACACATGATTATAATTATAACATTATACATATAATTCTTAATTCTTATTGAAAACAGAAAACTAGCATAAATCTGGAAATTTTTGCTGTTGAAATATTATCATGGTTACACAAGGCTACAAGTATTATCAACTGTGAATAAATAACAGAACAAAATATTACAGTGGGAAATATGAAAGCCATAATGCATTTGAACGTTCACTAAAAACTACTACTAGGTGATGATTATGTCAATTCAATTTGTCTATACTATCTGTTTCTGGCCTTCGAGTGGTCTTGTTGTAGCTCACTAGCTCGAATGAGTTCAATATGCATACCGAGTGTGTCACACGATATGCATGCAAGTCGACAAAAATTTCATATGCTAAGTCAGCACAACAAAAATCTTTGAAACTAAACTTTTATTATCAGATATTACAGTAATTGCAAAATTTTAACTGTACCTTGCTGATGACATCCAAAGTTGCCTCGTGCAATGCCTCCTTCATGGGAACTTCTGTCTTCCCATCAGCAAGGGGCCTCAATCCCTCAAGAAAGGCATCAACACACTCATTGAATATGGGAAGCAGGTCCTTCAATGAACTGCAATGAAATATATCAACCCCATACCACCCAATGTGGCCAAGGTACCTCCGCTTGAACAAAGGGTCATACAGCTTTCTTCGAGGCTTCCATGTATCATAGTCTGGAATAGTGACCAGACCTTGACCCATGAACCTGTGTGTGGCCTCCCCACAGTTACACACAAGACAGACAACATGCAGCTGCTACCTTCTCCCAAATAAGGTACGAATGGGTTTGAAGCTTGGAGCTGGTTTATCAATATGTTCATCAGTTGCCATTATCTACATGCAGAGAGTAAAAAACTCAATATGACTGTACAGCATTTTGCATCTGAGATCATGCTTGTTTCACAGGTATTATGATACATGTACTGTATCCAATTATCATACAACTAATAACCCCAAAGAGAACAGCTGCTATTTTATTTCTAGTAAAAATGCCAACAAGAGTTCACTCTTTGAAATAAAATAGAGGATGTGGGACAATGGTTAAAACCAAGTCTGCAATCACCTCTTACCTTTACATCATCAGGATTGGATGAAAATACAACAGGACTGAAAAGAAAAAAGGCAACAAATATGTGTCCAGCTTCTTCAGTCCTTTGCGTGTGAAAATGTGTATGCAGTGTCCATATGTGTACAGCATGTGCATGAACGTGTGCATGTACAATATGAGTGTGTTTGTACATTGTGGATGCATGTGTGTGTGCATGGAGGGGAAGGAGCTAGAACAATTAATTAGTATCTGCTTCTAAGCCTTACCATTTTGCAATCACATCAGCAAAAGGCAAAAACTCATTTCCACTTTCCTTTCTTAGGGTTAGAATGTTTGCTATGTGACCTAAAAAGAAGCTTTACAAATGGGGAAGATACAGGGTTAAAAAAAGAAGGTACACATATTTATAATGACAAGCAAATAAACAAATGTTGTAGGGTTAATACTTAAACCAATTAGCAAGTTCACACAGATGCATAACATTTACCTGCTCATCTTAGGGGATGGGATGTGAGAGTACTTCCAATGGATGTAGGCCACATACAGTGAGAACAGGAGGAAGGCTGTGGTCACCAGAAGGAGCAGTCCTCCTCCAGGATAGAGGACCCACCAGGGAATGGAGCCTAACATGTCTACAGGGTTAACGCTCTGTTCATATATATGTCATACTATTTTAATTATTTTGCCCATTGTGTAGGTAAGTATATCTTATAGGAGGTCATTTCGTAATGAGGAACACATAAGTGCATCAGAGTCTCTCTGTTATGAAATTGCTAATTAATTTGTTTGGATTAAAAGTTTACAAGTAGAATGTAATGAAAGTTTGCAGACAAAATCAATCCATTACCATACTGCATGGTATCAGCAATAATGGTCCGTTCTGACAGTATACATGCATGATAATTTTAAATTGTGTCTAATTCGTATTCGTATCCTTAATTAGTTATCCAATTATGTTGTAGTTCTGTTAACCGATTATACGCGGAAGACATTGGCAGTGGTTATTATACCGTAAACGAGTGATTGTTACCAACAGGGTCTGTGCAAAAGTTAAATAGCTATATCTTACAGTTTTCAAGTAGGGGAGCAGGGGCGGATTTAGGGGGGGGGGGTCCAGGGGGTCCGGACCCCCCCTTTCCTATATGAAGAATGACGTAATGAGTACTGTAATCTATGCAGCGTTCTGCATGTTACCGTCCTTGGATTTGCAAGATTGCACATCGTTCTAGCCAAGCGGGGTCTATATTGATCTGATTAAATCCTCCTACATGTGTATTAACAAAATATTTAATCGCGCGATCGATCGAATGGTGCGTGTGAGCAGGAATTGAGGTAAGCGATCAAAAGACGTGAATGGTATGGATCTCAGATTCTTTTCCTCAGAAAATAGATAGCTATAGAGCTAAAAATACTAATACTATAGTAAAACATACAGGAGTCGTTTATAGACCGACATGTAGCTGGTGCATGGCCACGTGCACGCTTCGGTCACAAATTCACAAAAGCTTTGCGTCACGAATTTAATTGCTGAGCCAGTAGGAACCATAGCATTGTGAAGAATGAACAGTTTTCTCGTCGCTATCCATGCAGGCTATGTATTGGATATCACTGTGAATTTCATGCTAAATAAACGCAAAAGCAAAAAAGCGGCTGGGGCTTCGCCCCAGACCCCACTGGGGGAGCTATCAGCGCTCCCCCAGACCCTCTTGCTGTCACGGGAGGGGGCACGCCCCCTCCCGTACCCTCCCCCAGTTGTGAATATATTTATCAGACCCCCCCTTTCCCTAAATCCTGGATCCGCCCCTGGGGGAGGGATGCAGCGCGTGATAAGGTCTTCGAACCTG
This sequence comes from Ephydatia muelleri, assembly GCA_013339895.1. NCBI lineage: Eukaryota > Metazoa > Porifera > Demospongiae > Spongillida > Spongillidae > Ephydatia > Ephydatia muelleri. The sequence goes on along the minus strand of JABACO010000020.1, from coordinate 3,064,145 downwards.
ACACTGCAAGCTCAGCGCACATACACGGCTATCAACACATCACTAAGTACATTCAGCGTTTGCATTCCTAAGTACACTCAGCATACAACCATGTATGCACCCACACACAACACTAAGTCCACTCATCATACGGCTACGCACTACCAGCTACAAACATAACTACATATACATGTATAGCTCAATCAGATTGTGATAGATTATCTCTGGCTCAAAAGAGTTGCGTCGATCGCAACAGCTGCAAAACGAAACCTCACAAGATCACACAAAAATAATATAGTCCCTCTGAAATATTCCACGCCATGCGGTATACAAGTACGAACGTATTCTGATACCATGCATGAAAAATGATACCAAGCAATTCCGCGCATAATCGGTTAATTACCTTTTGCAATCCACGGTTTTCTAAAATCAGTCTAGCTTCGCGAATACTAGCGCCTTCCCGTCTGTCTCCTTGTCAGATCCAGGCTTTGTACCTTGGTGCATACAACTATACATGCTATAATGGAAGGTGGACCCCAGGTGCTTTTATCTACGTTCTGATCAGCCATGCTGATGCCAGGACCAAATGTTCTCATTTTCCCTGTAGTAACATGCAACAGCGTTAGGGGTTGGGGGGAGCCAGTACGAACTACATGGCTCACACTAATAAACCTTTCGACCGCTAAGAGTAGGCCTACAAACAAATGATTCAGTCTCTGGTCGGTTTATAGAAACGCTGCTGGAGGGTTTTGCGACCACGTTTGACTGGCCGATCCTGACTACTGATAGGTCGACGAGTATTAGAGTTGCCATGCAGGCTACGACCTTGGTTCGTGTCCTATTTAAAACGTACCTGCCGGGCTGTCGATGTGTACAGGAAATATCTTCAACTCTTAATTAGAACAAGTTTGGTATTTTCGGTCGTATGAGCAGAGACATTAAAATTTCAATTATTAATTGCCGGATACAATTATTAATTATATATGAGATCTCGCCACGGTTGTTTGCGGTTGGAAACTAGGTTTATAATTAGAATGTTACGGTACCTGTCTGAATGATTGTGAAGAAACTCCTCATTACAGACACCTTATGTTTCAAAGCTCATAACACCTCAGAACAGCAGTAAAAATATATACTTATCTGTAGCATGCAACACAACGTTTCAACCCCTTTTATTTATAATGAACACGCATTTTTTAAATCGCACATGCGCAAGCAGTGTTTACATCGCCACGCGGCACTTATTTTGGAAGGGCGTGTACAAGATCCGATATTGTGGCCCTCCTGCACAACGGTTGGAAGTAAGACTAGTCTTTTCGTAAGTCAAAGGCATGCCAAAAAATGAAGTGATGAACCACTTCTGTCGCCGAATTTTCTGTCGCCCGAAAAGACCCTCGTGTATGTTATGAATAATCGATGCATGTTGTGGTCATTGCGTGAACATGTGTACATAGGTTACAAGAATGGACTTCCACATCAAGCAACTGCCGCTGCACTGCAGAGTATGTGGACAACGAGGAAGCCTAAAAAGGAGATCCACGAATGCAAAGCATTTGCAGCTGATTTGCAAACTGCCTTTTCTATTAACACCAATACTGATAATGCTCAAGTGTACCCTGAACACTTCTGCCATTGCTGTCACCATACAATGCAGAGGATTATAAGTGCCAGGGTAGGAGTGCATCACAGGTGTGCCCTAACACCATTTGTATGTGAAGCACATACCAATGAAGGGTGTAAGGTATATGGGACAGTTTCCGCGAAAATTGCCCCACGGATATATTATAAAATGTTATAAAAATGCATCGCGGGTGAATCGCTATAACGTCCCAACGGTTAACGCTATCGACCTCCTATTTTCAACACTTCATACTACACCATTTCACTACGGAGAAACTTATTTTGGGGCCTTGCACTAGTTCCTTGCTGATGCTACGAAGTCCGATACCCCATGGGGTTCAAAACCGTCACATCTTCAGCTAGGAGAGTTTAAATCGCTTCAAATTCCGTATGTACATACAGGGGTCCTGTTGCTATTGATGTGTTCAGTTCGTTAATTTTTACTCTATCCGTCACGGAGATACAGCTGTGCAAAGTTAATGCACATTTCCCGCTCGATTGCACCATTTTTGCATGCAACCCGTGTTCCATTCTCCCAATCCACAATAAATTTTGATAACTTCTTTGTTCCGCCCATTTCTCCCTTAAACTAAGCTAGCCGTTCCCAACTGTTTTTGTCTCACTCAGGCAGTGAGTTTATGCGGGAAAGTTAAAAGAAGAAGAACGCTGCTCAGTTCCAGACGATCGTACCAAATTAACGGACCCCAAGTGAATATAACCTTGCGCCTCCCACGTCGCCGGCAGTATTCAAAACGGCACGCGTAAGGCTATTTGCTAGCACTCACATCATCCTCTAGTCGTGTAATAAAGCTTTCCTATTTGCCATCATCTTGCTAAAATCATCGTCTTATATCTCACTCGGCTACGATTTCGGTCTCACACAACTTTCAGCTCACACATAGTACATGAACTCATGCTGGCTCACACTTGTGCACACACTTGCATTGTTGCGTACATGGCCCTGTACACTATCGTATGGCATATTTTCTTATACACACACACCACACACACACACACACACACACACACACACACACACATACACACACACACACACACACACTCATGTACAGCGTACTTGCACACACCAGTTATACATGTGGCAAACAATACACCTGTCTGATGATAGTACAAACACTCTCACTCACAAACATTGTCACATGCACAAGTACATGTATTCTATTCAATTCAGCTGATTGCATTTCAATTTGTGTACCAAGCTTGCATAAAACACACATGCACAGGCACACACACACACACATGACATACACACACACACATGACATACACACAGACACACAAATGCACACACAGACACACTAACACATGACATACACACACAGACACACTAACGCACACACACATACACACACAGACACACAAATGCACACACAGACACACTAACGCACACACACATACACACATGACATACACACAGACGCATACAAACACACACAGACACACTAACGCACACACACACACTCACACAGACACACACACACAGGCACACACAGACACACAAATGCACACAGACACACTAACGCACACACACAAACGCACACAGACACACACACATGACATACACAGAGACGCATACAAACACACACACACTAATGCACACACACACACTAACGCATACACACACACTAATGCACACAGACATACACATGACATACATACAAACACACGCACACAGATACACAGACACACACATGGACACACAAAAATCACGACACACATATGACAAACACACACACACGCACACACACACGTACACACACACATGGAAATACACACTAGCACACAGACACACATGCACACACACATGCATGAAATACACACTAGCACACACAGACACACTACATACACACAGACGCATTCAAACACACACACACAGGACACACTAACACACACACACACAAATACACACACGCACACATGACATATACACATACACACACAGACACACTAACGCACACACACACACTAACGCACACACACACACACAAACGCACACAGACACACACATGACATACACACAGACGCATACAAACACACACACACACAGATACACAGATACACATGGACACACAAAACACACGACACACATATGACAAACACACACACGCACACACACACACGTACACATACACACATGGAAATACACACTAGCACACACAGACACACATGCACACACACATGCATGAAATACACACTAGCACACACATGCACACACAGACACACATGACATACACACACAGACACACTAACACACACACATGACATACACACACAGACACACAAATGCACACACAGACTGCATTTCAATTTGTGTACCAAACACACACATGCACATGCACAGGCACAACACACACACATGACATACACACACACACACATGACATACACACACAAATGCACACACAGACACACTAACGCACACACACACAGACACACAAATGCACACACAGACACACTAATGCACACACACACACACACAGGCACACAGACACATGACATACACACGCAGACACACAAATGCACACACAGACACACTAACACACACACATGACATACACTGTACACACAGACGCATACAAACACGCACACAGACACACTAATGCGCACACACTCACACAGACACACACAGACACACTAACGCACACACACACACAAACGCACACAGACACACACATGACATACACACTGACGCATACAAACACACACACACAGATACACAGACACACACATGGACACACAAAACACACGACACACATATGACAAACACACACACGCACACACACACACGTACACACACACATGGAAATACACACTAGCACACACAGACACACATGCAGACACACATGCATGAAATACACACTAGCACACACAGGTACACACAGACACACATGCATACACACAGATGCATACAAACACACACACAGACACACTAACGCACATACACACAAACGCACACACAGACACACACATGGCATACACAGACACATACAAAAAAACACACACACACTAACACACACACGACACACACATGACATACACACAGACGCATACAAACAGATACACAGACACACACATGGACACACAAAACACACGACACACACATATACAAACACACACACACACACACACAGACACACATGCATACACAGGCACACACGAAATACACAGACACACACATGAGACAGTCACACAAAACACTCAGACACACACATGCACCAACACACACAGGAACATACACACACGACAGACACACACACACACACACACACGGACACACAAGCACACACAGACACACACACGAAATATATACACTCACGAAATACACAGACACACACACAGAATCACACAGACACGCAGACTTGCACACAGACTCGCACACACAAAATACATATAGACACATGCACAGACACAACAGACACACACTCACAGATACACACACAATACACACAGACTCGCACATGTGCACAGACACGTGTTACACAAAGCACACACTGTTGTTCATGTGGAAAAAAACAGTAGTGCTCTCTGATAATGATGGTACACACATTTTCTTTCACTGAATGCCTTCTTTGCACATGCATTTTTGATCTATCCATTGAACAGCTCATGAGACCATGAGACATGTCTACACATGTAGGTACATGTAGCAACGTGTACACTGTAGTGTCATAGGAGTGGTCCTTTATGCATACATTGTGTCCTTATAGGACTGTCCCCTGACACAAGGGACAGTCATACATGTAAGGATATGCCATGGTTTGCTAATAAGCTCAAGAGGCTTCTGTTTATCTTGAGTGCTTGTGGAATGATGAATATTGCTATCCATTGTGTCTGTGTAAACTTACCATGGCCCTGACCTACCGCAATCAGCAATGATAGGGTAATTCATCGCCAGGCAGAACCATCGCCCTTCATAAAAAACTGCGTGGTACATCCTTCTAGAAGAGGCAGCCTTAGTCTCGTACCCAGACCCAGATTCCCAACAGCTGCGGGTGGCGCAGCTGTTGGGAATCTGGTTCTGGGTACGAGACTAAGAGCACACTGTACTAATTTTTATGTGTAAATTAAATGACTACTCGTAGAAGGCACTACATACTTTGTACTTATGGTGAGGAACAGCAATCTGAGTTCATGTACACTCGTTTAATTCGCTGCATTCAATTAGTACGACATGGGACACACAACATTGTGCTGATGAAAACAGTAGGCCTGTGAGACCTGCGATGGTACAGTGTACCTCCCTTATCGTTGCAGATCGTGGTAGGTCAGGTAAGTTTACACAGACATATCGATAGCAAGCTAGTAACGATATTCATTATACTGTACTCCGAATAGGCTTTTTTACAGGTCAGACGAGCACTTGTACAGAGTGCTAGATGAGAGAAGAGTATACGTCTGCTTGCAACAATACAGAGGAAACACACAGAGATTGGTGTGTGTGTGTGTGTGTGTGTGTGTGTGTGTGTGTGTGTGTGTGTGTGTGTGTGTGTGTGTGTGTGCGCGCGCTCAGGATGTACAGACGCATTTGCACAACATATACACATGCATCAGGGTGTGTGAACCAACATGAGGGCATGTTCATGTATTCTGTGTGAGCTAAATATTGTATGGGCAAAGAGAGACTCAAGTCTCTGCAACTGGTACACAAGCCACCTAGCTGAGTAGTGGAGGCATAAAGGCCGGCATACACGGGGCGACTTCCTGCCGACTTGTCGCATGCAACTCGAATGAATATGGGTAAAAGTTCCGTAATTGTTTAGTTTACTGATGGTTTGCGGAACATTTGTCCATATTCATTTGAGTTGCATGCGACAAATCGGCAGGAAGTCGCCCCGTGTATGCCGACCTTAAAGAATGATAAGAAGTTGTTCAAGGATCAAGGATTTTGCCAAACAAGAAAGCTTTATTACACAATTGTACTTAACTACAAAAAGATGGATGTGAGTGTGTAAGAACTTAAAGTCTTATGCACGTTGCTGCAGGGACTCCACACACACACACCACAATTTTTGGCCAACTGTGTAAATCTCATCAAGGAATGATAGCCGACAACAACTTTTTCGATGACAACATCATACGCATCATGATTAAAAATAAATTCGTGCATCTCTACATGTAGACTTGTATATTTAATTATTCATTTTGCTCAAAAGAAATCAGCCAGCCCCCCCACACACACACACACTTTTTAATATTGTACCATGGGGCCCAGTGCTGTGGTGAATACAGTGATATACTTTGCCACATGCATACAGTGGTACGGGACACCAATCCTATGGGGGCTGAGGACCAATTCTTTGGGAGTATATGACATAGAGCTCGCACTTTAGAGACGGTACATACACACAGGTACATGTAGCTACATGTGTGTCTGTATATGTGTGTGTCTGTGTGTATGTCGTGTGTGTATCTGTGTGTCCATGTCGTGTGTGTATCTGTGTGTCCATGTGTGTGCATGTGTGTCTCTGTGTGTGTCTATTTCGTGTGTGTGTCTATATGTGTATGAGTCTGTGTGCATGTATGTCTGTGTGCGTATCTGTGTGCGTATCTGTGTATTTCATGTGTGTGTCTGTAGGTGTGTTTGTGTATTTCGTGTGTGTGTCTTTGTGTGCTTGTGTGTCTGTGTCTGTTGTGTGTGTATGGCATGTGTGTATCTTGTGTGTGCGTGTGTGTGTCTGTGCATGTGTGTGCGTCTGCATGTGTGTGTCTGTGCATGTGTGTGTCTATGCTTGTGTGTCCATGTGTGCCCACGTCTGTGTGTCTGTCTGTTGTGTATGAGTCTGTGTGTATGTCGTGTGTGTGTCTGTGTATTTCATGTGCATGTCTGTGTGTGTGTCTCTGTGCATGTCTGTGTGTGTCTGTGTCTGTGTATGTGTCTGTCGTGTCAGAGTGTGTTGTGTGGGTCTATGCGTGCCTGTGTGTGTGTGTCTGTGTGTGCGTCTGTGTGTGTGTGTCTGTGCATGCCTGCATGTGTCTGTGTGTATGTGTCTGTGTGTATGTGTCTGTGTGAGTGTCTGTGTGTGTGTGTCTGTGTGTCTGTGTGTGTGCGTCTGTGTGTGTGTGTGTCTGTGTGTGTCTGTGTGTGTGTCTGTGTGTATGTTGTGTGTGTGTCTATGTGTGTGTGTGTCTGTGTGTCTGTGTGTGTGTGCGTCTGTGTATGTGTCTGTGTGTGTGTGTCTCTGTGTGTGTGTGTCTGTGTGTATGTTGTGTGTGTGTCTATGTGTGTGTGTCTGTGTGTGTGTGTCTGTGTGTGTGTGTCTGTGTGTGTGTCCATGTGTACCTGTGTGTCCGTGTCCGTATGTGTGTGTTTGTGGGTGTATGTCATGTGTGTGTCTGTGTATCTATATGTTGTGTGTGTGTGTTTGTGGGTGTATGTCATGTGTGTGTCTGTGTATCTATATGTTGTGTGTGAGCGTTTTTTGCATGTGTAATGCCACATTTATACAGTGGTGTGTGTGTGCAAGTGTGCAATGTTTGTGTACATTTAGAATACCAGATGGGGACACAATGTATTCAATCCTTGGAGACACGATACATGTACAGAAAGCTTGGTACACAAATTTACATAGAATCAGTGGTCTGTACAGGCAAGCACAAGTACAGTTGAATTGAATAGAATACATGTGCATGTGACAATGTTTGTGAGTGAAAGTGTTTGCACCATCATCAGACAGGTGTATTGTTTGCCACATGTATAACTGGTGTGTGCAAGTATGCTGTACATGAGTGTGTGTGTGTGTGTGTGTGTGTGTGTGTGTGTGTGTGTGTGTGTGTGTGTGTGTGTGTGTGTGTGTGTGTGTGTGTGTGTGTGTGTGTGTGTGTGTGTGTGTGTGTGTGTGTGTGTGTGTGTGTGTGTGTGTGTGTGTGTGTGTGTGTGTGTGTGTGTGTGTGTGTGTGTGTGTGTGTGTGTGTGTGTGTGTGTGTGTGTGTGTGTGTGTGTGTGTGTGTGTGTGTGTGTGGTGTTTGTGTCTAAGAAAATATGCCATACGATAGTGTACAGGGCCATGTACGCAACAATGCAAGTGTGTGCACAAGTGTGAGCCAGCATGAGTTCATGTACTATGTGTGAGCTGAAAGTTGTGTGAGACCGAAATCGTAGCCGAGTGGGCGTGGCAGATATAAGACGATGATTTTAGCAAGATGATGGCAAATAGGAAAGCTTTATTACACGACTAGAGGATGATGTGAGTGCTAGCAAATAGCCTTACGCGTGCCGTTTTGAATACTGCCGGTGACGTGGGAGGCGCAAGGTTATATTCACTTGGGGTCCGTTAATTTGGTACGATCGTCTGGAACTGAGCAGCGTTCTTCTTCTTTTAACTTTCCCGCATAAACTCACTGCCTGAGTGAGACAAAAACAGTTGGGAACGGCTAGCTTAGTTTAAGGGAGAAATGGGCGGAACAAAGAAGTTATCAAAATTTATTGTGGATTGGGAGAATGGAACACGGGTTGCATGCAAAAATGGTGCAATCGAGCGGGAAATGTGCATTAACTTTGCACAGCTGTATCTCCGTGACGGATAGAGTAAAAATTAACGAACTGAACACATCAATAGCAACAGGACCCCTGTATGTACATACGGAATTTGAAGCGATTTAAACTCTCCTAGCTGAAGATGTGACGGTTTTGAACCCCATGGGGTATCGGACTTCGTAGCATCAGCAAGGAACTAGTGCAAGGCCCCAAAATAAGTTTCTCCGTAGTGAAATGGTGTAGTATGAAGTGTTGAAAATAGGAGGTCGATAGCGTTAACCGTTGGGACGTTATAGCGATTCACCCGCGATGCATTTTTATAACATTTTATAATATATCCGTGGGGCAATTTTCGCGGAAACTGTCCCATATACTACAGGGATATGCTTCTATGCAACATCATTAGTATAAATCATACCACAGGTGTGTGAGCATTTCAGCATCAATGCAAAAGGTCATGTTAGGAAGCATACAGTTGGCAGAGGTCGTCAACCTGGCCTCACACCGAACAATTTAATTGCCCATCTTTGGAAGATTGCCCCTCCTCCAATCTTCTCAAGTGAGCCATACCCACCACTGGCAAGCCAAAACAGTGCCACAGTCCTGAAGGAGTTGAAGTGTATGGTGTGTTCAAATATTTTCAAACAGCCCCTTGAACTGCCATGTCGTCAGCTGGCCTGTACCAGTTGTGTTGTGGAGCGAGTAGCAGCATCAACCCCAGTGTGTCCTTTCTGCTCGGAGGATAGCTCCTTGGTACCCACTGAGATAAGACCAGCACCAAATGCTGTATTGCTCTTGTTGAAGGATGTACTGGTACAATGTGTGGGGTGCCACAGGGATATGAAGGCTGGCTGTTATGATGGGCATGAGTGCACACCATATCTCACTGCTGGTGAGGAGAGAGAGGCAGCCGCACTGCTGAAGAGGGCCATCTCCACCAGCCCCGATCAAGCAGGCATAATACAACTGCCTACAGGAGGAACAGAAGTGTATTCAATCTCACTTACATTGTTATGACAACTAAACCATACCTTGTAGCCAATGACATTCATGCATGTGACCAAAGCCTGCCACCTGACCTCTGCTGCTTGTTCCAAGACTGTGAAGATGAGGCGTGCAGAGATACAGACAGCCAGAAGCATCATCAGTGGAGGAGAGCCATCTGCCCTGATGGACTCACTTTGAGTGACAAAGAGAAGATGTCTCTATTGCAGAAGGCAGGCATCACTAACATTGCAATCGACTCTGTCCAAGTATTGGCCATAAAAGTCGGCATGGCTATTCCCTGGAATGGTTTGAGACAACTTAGATGGTAAAGCATTACACAAAAACTATACAAATAACCTACATATGCATTACTTGTCCAGGTGGCTGAAAGCGTCCCGAGTATCTCTAGCTGGGGAGCAGCGGATGCGCAACATTTGCAGGCAAATTGTGGGCGACAACTTGAAAGGAGAGATGGCTCTTTTTTCATCTCCTCATCTGGTGGTGAAGAGCTTAGGGGAGCTCCTCTGGTTTATATTCCAGATCTGGTTCAGAAGGTTGTTGACCTCTTGGAAGAGAATGAAAGGTTAATTAGGAGGTCGAGGCATAAACCTTGCAAAATAATTTTTAACCCAATGCAGGACAGGACGACTTACCTGGCATAATGGGGTCATCCCTGCCAGTGAGATGTGGCTAAAAATAGGAGGGGACAAAGGAGGCAGTTCGTACAAGATGAACTTTCAGATTGTAAATGTTCCAGCGCCTAACTCCGTTCACAACACCTGCGTGTTTTGCTGCTTTGAAGCGGGCGACACTGTTACCAACCTCCACATAGCACTTGACTGTTATAAAGATCAAGTTGCACATCTGCAAGGAATGAAATGGAGGTAGTAAAAGTTAATATCAAATGATTTAAAAAATGAACATTAAACCAACAGGCAATACACACTCAGGCTGTTCATGTGTGGAGACTACGAGTTCATTACTAGAATGTATGGGCTGTCAGGAGCAAGTGGTATGTGACTAAGTGCATGGGTACTAAACAAAGTGTACAAACATTGCACCTTTCTTATAGGATGCTACCCATGTTTGCATTGCTTGGCCCACCATCAGAACTTAGTAACACCTCTCTCAGTCAGAGGACCACCTCCACCCAGAACATTTGAAACTATCAGTGCTGACCATCAGCACTACATTGCTTCAGGCGTTAGCAAGAAACAGGCACAACACTTCTATAACTGCATTTCAGAGCCTATTTTCAACATCCCCATTTCACAAGTAAGTATAAATGAATTTGCCAAGAACTGTTTTGTATGATCATGCACATGCTCGCACACACACATGCTAGGTATGCCCACCTGGTCTTCACATTACTTTGGGCATCTTTACCAAGATTTATGGGTTGCTTGAAGACGAGTGTCATACCCTTGACCTTGAGCTGGCTCTGCACTCAAGAGAGGATACCCACTCCAGCTTCTCCAAATACAGCCATGAGCTGCAAAGGCTTCGGATGCTACAGCAGAGTTGGAGCAAGCCCAGGAGTCATATGATTTGTCGCAGCAAATCGCAACATATGTATCACTAGTTGTTGGGGAGAATGATCCAGTCACTGTGAATTTCTTCAAGCAATGTGAAGACAAGATGAAATCTCTCAAACAACTTGTAAGCCATGCATGCAGTATAAAATGTGTATTGACACACCAATCACACTAGGAAACAGATGTAGCCAACTGCACAGCCACAGTGAAGAAGGGATTTTCGATCAAAGACGGTCCCTTTGTTAAGGAGCTGGACTCTGCACTGCAGTCCATAGGAGTACATCACCAGCAATATTTTGGAGGTGCCTTTGTGGGCAATCATGTACACAAGACTCTAAAGGTACTAAACATTTAACTTTACAAGTAGTAATCATGCGACTACTTCACTTTGCAGCTATCTAACATCCAGACACTGTGCAAATCACTGGTTCAAACTGCACAAAAAAGATTGCCCCATTGCGTTGCAGAGCTACAACAGCGTACCGACATTCTGGTCAATACATTTTGCATGTTTGCTAGCTGCCACAACATATATGACCAAAATTTCATTGATGAGGCACAAACTTTTGCTCTAGGTGAGTATCATTTTATGATTTCATTTGAACTCAAGACCATACATATAATAGATTTCTACAGAACAAGCCATTGAACAGTTCATGGCGTACTTCCGGAAGTCCTTCCCAGAGGCAACAGTCCCCATTAAGATGCATATCCTGGAGGATCATGCTACTACATGGGCTAATTCTACGCACGTTGGATTTGGCCTCCTAGGCGAACAGGGGGCTGAGTCCATGCCAAGTTTACACGACTTGGCTTGGCATACACAGCAGTTACTGACAAAGTAAAGCATTTGCAGTGCATTGTCAAAGAACATTTAATAAGTGTTTCCCCACAAGTTTTAGCTGCCGTCCCCCCTCCACAAAAGAAGAAAAAAAAATTTTATTCCTCACTCACATACGTCTTCAAACGGTGCACATCATTTATTGAGGTGTCTTCGTCATCATCCGTTAGCTAGGTGTACGGGTGTACGCATGGGCCATGCCATGCAGGCAGTTGACAACTAGCTGCAGCTCTAAACCCTTCAGAGAACAGGAAAACATGATACACGATATATAAACATAACTTTTTACCTTTCCATATGACCCTACCTTCTGCACCAGGGATAAGTACGCGCGAAATAACCAACAAAAATGGCGATTTTCAAGGCGTTTGAACACCACTTCAGAAAATTCGGCGACACACGCCTTTAGTAGAAACAGAGATCATCTATATATGATCTCTGGTAGAAACAAGTACAACCAGAGATCATATCTCTGGTACAACCAGAGATCATATATAGAATATGATCTCTGGTACAACTATCTACATACCATTCAGTTATCGTCGTTTTTTATCCCATCGATGTGCAGGAGAGGCACTATAGTCTTCAGAACGTATATAGGTCAGTACGCACTACCTCACTTCAAGACACAAATTTATACTGTATAGTGAATATGGGATGCATCATGCATGTCATTATTTTCACACACACACACACACACACACACACAATACATACACACACATAACACGCACACACAACACAATATACACACAGCGTTGAAAAGGGGTGAAGGATGACTTTTGACCTCTCTACCAACTTCAATTCACTACGGGGAAACAGCGCTATCTAATTAGTCGTTCGATTTTGTTTATTTCTAACACAACCATCCAACTTAAAAAAAAAATTTCAGGCGTGCATAAACTTCTCCTGGGAGTACACACTGTGCATGCGTGGTCACAAGTTTCAGACTGTTGACTCTCCCCACTCGAAAGACAGCCTCCGGTTTAGCCGATGGCATTGGTGGCAAATGCAGACCTCCACCATGTTACCCAGGTTGCGGTGGCGGATCCGGGGGAAAGGAGTTTCAACAAGTTCGAACTAGCCCTCCGTGGGCTGTTTTTAATCCTGGGTGTTATTCAGTAACTATCAATAGTTTGCTAACATGTTGTGCTTTAATAAACTTAACGGTTTATTCAGGCACCATGAAAAAGAAGGCAATCAACACACTAGCTGATCTGGCTACGAATCCAATATGTGCCACTCAGTGGTGAATAATTAATCTGCAGTTACCACATGCTCATATTATGTGTTAGAGTTAAGCATGCAATTTACTATGTTGTCATAGTCAATGGTGGCCTTTATCAGTCATGCTTATCAAATATCAATTGCTATGGCCTTGTTAGTGCCATATATGGTACCCTCAAATACTGGCAGACAATGTCATTAATTCAACTTGCAACCACAAGTGATCAGCTTGAAGTATACTGTATTAACACAATACAAGGAGCATGGGTAAGCATGTGGCTGGAAATTGGCTTACCTTTCCACGCTTTTTGACTAACATAAAGATTACCAGTCTGTGTCAACACCCTTCATTGGGGCTTTGGTTAAGCATATAATATCGTTTCTTTTTTTTTTTTTTGGTGAGTGGATACCCAACAGGTGACATATCATGTGATAGTTCTTTCATACATCACGAGATCACGCCCACCACTATGACCAAAAAACAGAAGGGCTTTGATGCCCAGCATGGCATCATTTGCAGCATTAGGGACACTGTAGTGCTATGTAGACTGAGGGTGTGGGGGCTGCTTTGATAGTGTGGGCCTGTTTACCTTATTTGACTATGTCTACACATACCTTCAGCTAATCACCTGCCAAAGCAGGCCACGCTATGTATACAAATAGCACAACAGCCTGCTGTGTTGTACTGTCAAATACATGCTTTGTCTAAAACGTCAATACTGTTGCACTGCTTCAATCTTCTCCCAACGCTCAAAATTATAATCCTTTATGCGCTAATGGACAGTTCTAGCCTTGTTGATATAGTCATT
>JABACO010000020.1:2993170-3048652 GCA_013339895.1 Ephydatia muelleri | reverse complement strand
GAGGGTTTGAAGCCGTGAACGTGAATAACTTCTAATCGGTATAATGTTTCAAAGTCTGGAAGAAGTCTTTGGTTACGGTAAACACCTTTGACGCAGATATGCGTCTCTTGGCGTTAAACGGTTAATAATGTACAGCACTTGATAATAACCAGTTGATACATCAAAGAAAGTGATATCATTTGATCCGTGTCAAATAGAAAGGGTGAACAGGGCACAGTTTTTTTGCAGTGCATGTATAATGTTCATTCACTCTGATATGAGTACATGCACTTTACAGTAAAATGGAGAATGACATAAAGGCCCTTTCAATTGCCCTCTGAATGAAGGTTAACAGGTGATAGGGTGCCAGTTGTGCAGTCAAACCTCATGGTAGCAGGGCAAAAAAAGCGTCTACTTCCCTGGTCCTTTTTGTATGCTTCCTATTTATTTATTTTTTACCAGACTCAGCCTGTGACAGTCTGATGTCTGGGGAAAATGGGAACCACAGGCTCCCACAGAATTTATCTCCCAAGCCTGAAGGGATATACTGGCCCCCCCCCCCCCCCCCCCCCCCAAGTGAGATAGAGAACAGGCTGTGGCTAACCACATCCACTGAACACACATTGTATAACTACAGGGCTAGGGAAAGCAAATATTGTATACATCAGTGACATCCTCATGATACACAGCCATTGGAATGGGTCAGGTTTTTGGGCCATGACCTGACCACTTTTCACCAGCCTGATTGCAATACAGTATGAAAAGGTGTATATTTATTGGTTCCATTGGTCATCACATAGGCTTATACCTTTTTTTTTTATTACAGATTTAATAGTTATCTGGCTTGGTATGTATATAGTCAACTCATGGTTTGCAGCAAATCGACCAAAATTTTTCTGTTACCAGATAGCAAAAAGCCAATGTACCAGCTAAGTTAAACTTCAATATAAGGACAAACTTCAGTGGCACAAAATAAAAATTGACATTGACAATTCATGCATTTGCTGTGCTTTTCCTATCATCCTGACTTAAAATAATGCCTCTCAGATTGCAGGAAAGCAGGAAATATGTAAATTGGCTTCTGGTGGAGGGCAGGGGACTGGTTGCCCCTCTCCCTCCACCACCCCCTCCCCCCCCCGCTCTCTGCTGGCCTGACCACTCTTCAATTGCTTCCAACGGGCCTGTCTATGGTATGCTTTAGGGCGACCTTGCCACTGTATTAAACCTTGCCTCAGAAATGAGCAGTTTGCTGTATGCAGCCACATCTAGTGGTATAGGTGTGATGCAAGGCATTGTCACATTCACCCCTCCCCCTCCCCCCCCCCCCCCCCCCCCCCCCCGTCCCAACATCACAAGTAGTTACATGTATTGCTGGTACTTTAATAACCCTGTAGTCCACTTCCTGTACATACCTGATCCATAGATTATATAGGCTACAATCTATGCCAGATCCCATACATCTGTACTTGGCAACATCTGAGCTTCCACTTGTCAGTGACAGCAGACGTGCAAGGTATGTTAATTAAACTGAGTCGGCTCTAGCACGAAACTATTAATACTGCACTTCAGTTGTGCAAGTCATTTATGACGTTATGTTAACGAACATCTTTAACGGGTATCACCAATAAATTCTGCATGCCACATACTGGTTGTCGTTAAGCAACTAACTGAATGTCATCATGCGATAGGTCATGCGCATGTGCAACTCATTACATTACTGTGTTACATTTATCAAACCAGAAAATCAAAGGGTCAGCAAGCATATGTACTGCATAAAAATAATATCAACTATCATTAGAAATGATTCAATAGAATATGAATGATATTATATGATATGTATGCATCCATACAGGAAAGCCACCAATCGTGGCACATGTACACAGCGTACTGTTTGTCCCCGAAAGTGACGTTAATTTGTACGAGAGTTAGTCAGAAAGTCTGACATTTGGATCTGGGCAGATACTCGTCACCGTCATTTTCTGGTATATCATATATTTCCTTTACTTCACGTACAAACTCTGAAGTACTCCAAATTGGCCATGTAAAACATAGCAGGGGAAGGGGACCATGTTTACCAGCATTCTGGTAGCCAAAACCCTCTGGATAAGTGAATAGCATATTGCCAATGTTTGTTCAAAGGGTGCTGTAGAATATAAATAAATTAAAATTCAATTACGTACATTGGAAGGGTGTACTGGTAAGCAGTACTATGTCCCATCTGAAATATGTAAGATTTATACAGAAAAGTGACAGTATACCTGCAACTGAGCCTGGAAAAGGTTACAACTTGACTTCTCAGAGGTCAACTCGTAACCTTTTCCAGCGGTTTAAATACTCAACAACAAAGTCTATTGTTGAGTATTTGAAAGTGTTTTCCACTGCCTCAATGATTGCTAATGCCACAAGTCTTTGCCATTGCATCACCTACTCTGTTTTTGCCAGCCACAAGTGAGCGATCTTTTAGCACTTTGCTGAATAAAGAACTGCTTATGAAGTATAATATCGCAAGAATTATTAAATAATGCAATGGTATTGCACATATATAGTAACCTAATTGAGAGCTTAAGCCTAGTACATGTTGGAAATGAATTTATGTGTGGCTCAGAACATCACTTTTCTTTGTTTGGAACATTTTACTACTGCCAGTGATTAGCTGTGTGCATTTGTTCATAATGATTCTGTTTATTAAAGATGAGTTTATTAAATTGGTCGCTACACTTTTTAATTCCTTCAGCCACTGCTGGCACAATAGAGGCATTCTTAAAAGCTTAGATGTATCCGACTCTGCTAGCATCAGCAACCATCTTCTGGCATGTAAGACTGCCATTGATTAGGCACCTCAGTTAGGCAGATGGACTGGCATCGATTTGGGGGAAAAAAAAGCTTTCCTACTGTACTTTAAATTGATTCCTAGGTCCAATGGTTGAAGTACTAGATTTAATCATTCTATGCGAGTTTGCAAAATGGAAAACCTAAACTTAAACACACTCATAACTAATACTACCAAATTCAAGGGCAGCTGGCAATTACTGCATGGAAGGTTATGGTGTGATTTCATTATATACACAGCAAGGACATATGTGGAGAGAATCTCGTTTGACAGAGAGGCAAAACTTGTTGACTTTGCATTAACTGTGTACTACCACTAATAGTTCACCAGAAAGGTGTTGATGCTGAACTGCATTAATGGTTGAATGATGACTTTTAAGTAACCAGTGGTGGACAAAATTTTGCAACATACATAAAATATCTTGTTTATGGTACTAGTCATGTTGATTGGTATAGGGCAATCCATGGTGTGGTAACATTTTATCTGATTGATGGCCCGCTCCACAAGATTCAAAGTGAAGCAATACACCTTGTCTTTACCACATCACCGGCACTTAGCTGCCCACGGCCATATTGAAATGGAGGGATATTAAGAAACACATTTACTGCTGCACATTCATCCTGTATATCAAATCCTCTATCTGCCATCAGACCATCACCTGCTTGAAGAGTTCTTAGTACATCAGAAATATCAGTAAGCCTTTTAGTATCTCACAATAAAGATTTGACACATAACTAATATATTCTGATGGAGTGATGCCAATTAGACCTTTAACTGTGTTTGTATTCTTATATGATGACGAAGTTGTTGACTGCATGTTGAGTGATGAGGGTTTTTCCAGTGGTATTTCTGTTGCATCAATAATCAACGAGTTGTTGGATATTTCGTTTCCAAAACACACAGGCATGTCTCTATCAATTTGTGCTCTGGATGGTGAGACTTTAAACTTAAGGCACTCAAGGCAAAGGAAATTAATCATGGTAGTAAAATACGAAATGCCAAATCTGAAATCTGCAAGCCTATAGTCATAATTGCACCAAACATAAAAATGATTCGTCTATAGCTTTCCCATGAATTGGAAGGTCTGGTGCTTGAGAGATTAGTTTCTTTTCCTCATCAATGAATAAGATGGTCGACTTTCTCTCCAAGATACTGCCATAATATCTGAAACATGTTAAAACTTGAAAATTGCAATTTATCTTATCACTGGTGGAGAATCAGTCTATGCTAAATGTCAGATTATTAATTGAGACTTTAGTGATGCTTTAGAATTTTCAAGATCATCTATGCACACTAAGAGAGCATTAACAAATGTGGTGTCATATGTCACTTGGACTTCCTTGTCAAGATGTTTTTGAACTGATGTGACACGATTTAACTCATTGCTAGATGTGGATGCTTCCATAGTGATACTAGAAGCTAGAATATCATTAATTTTCTCAGCAGAACAAAGTGCCCATTACCATCATCCATAATGCTCTGGTATTGCTCATCTCTGAAGGTTCCTCATCTCCTCCATCCTTAGTAGCAACCTCACTGTCTGTATAGCAGGTCATGCTGTCAGTATATGCTTCTCTATGGTTCTAAACGCTGTATTGTTGCAGATCTTTTTGATTCCATGAAAATAAAGTTGGTGTCTTTTTTGTCTTTAGCTCCTCCTATAAAGTGGGCACTGCATACATGAGAATGAGCCGTCGGTTTAAACGACAGTTTTCGACGAATATTTTTTCACGACAACACTCTTTTCTCTAACTTTTCTGCTACTACTATCACAAACTGGAATGCAACACGTATGGCGGGCCATAGCAGCATGCACCTGTAAATATTAAACAAAGGAATTGTTGTCGTCTAGCCTTCATTAACAATGGATACTCACCCGACGAGTGACTTCAAAACAATCAAAGTAGACTTAGGAACGCTATCAAGGAATAGAGTAAACTCTAACACGGCTGTTTGCTCTCATTGAAATTGTGGAAATTAGGCCCTACGCCTCAAAGTTCCCGGTAGTCCCATAGCAACGAGCCAGACAACCGATGCCCTTTGGAATGCGCTATACATAACGCACACGAAGTACTAAAAAAAATTTCCTGTAGTTGAGAATCACCTATGAGCGTTATAAAACAACATCAACTACGTGACCAACGTGCAACGACTGATCTTTCTGGCGTTCGAAAACAGTCGACCTAAGATTAGCTTACACGGACCTCGTGGGCTTAAAATATGATATCTACCCTCAGGAAGTTGACTGGCTCCAATACAACATTCAAGCTAAACTGCATAGAAAGTCCTACCTTTTTCTTGCCAAGACTAAGACTAACGAATTTTCTGAAGCGGTTTTCAAGCTTTTGGAAATCGGCCATTTTTATGGGTGATAAGCCATTTTTATGGGTGAGATTCGTTGTACACATGGCGTGGCGTTATAGCGTCTCCAGACTTTTTAATGTTCTATTGTTTATCATCATTTAAGTGTTTTAAACTGTTATTCTTTCTTCTTCGTTTTCTTTGGAAGTGGGCTCCGTGCAATGCTAATTAAGTATGCATGTTAAATTCTGCACCTTTACTGTACTTTCTAGACATGTTGTTCAATTTATGTAATAGGTCTACAGTCACTTTCCAATGACCATAGCCATGAAAGTGGCCAACTGCTTCAGATTGCTTAGCTAGGTGAACTTCGTACAGCTGAAACCTTTGGAACTCTTGGCAGTACAAAGGGAAGCTAGATTGGTCCTCTAGTTCTAGATCTAGAGCGTGGCATAGCTCTTCCAACATTCCTGCTACTATTTAAGTATTATGTAATTGAGTATAGTAGCTTGCAAATCACGATTAGCTTTGTACAATTGGAATTTAATTGATTGGGTTCAAAGATCCAGTTATAAGAGTGTTGGGCTGTTTTTCGGACTCCATCAGATTGATGTTGGTAAGTGTAGATAGGGTCTAGGGGTCTGGATGGAGTGTGGTCCCATGTGCCAAGAGGGGTATTCCGTTTCCTTGTGGGATTAGGCAACGCAAGCATGGATGCAATCCTGTCATATATAAGATATTACAATCGAGCTAATATTGATTTACTGTTTACATACCACAAATTGCAGATAATTGATGTATCTTGGATAGGAACTTGTAACCACCTTGATGGTATACTGCTTGTGTTACTTGTGTCACACTTGAGCATCACATTGTAAAATAAGGTTCACACCCTTGAAGGTGTTTACTTGCACCTCTTATCGCTCAAGGGCTATGTGCAAGTTAGTGTAGCCTCAAAACATGCACACATGTGTTGTTCACTGAGTTGGGAACAGCAATATCACAATCTGGAAGTTCATCTTGAAGGCACCTCCTCCTTCCCCCCCCCCCCCCCCCCCACCCAGTATTATCCAGCTGGTATAATGCCATTGTGCTAGATCAGCCTGCCAGATGTGTGCACAACATAAGGGGTCATGTGGTTTATGGTAATCAATCAGTGGTAGCATAAACCAGTACCTGTCATTCTCCTTCAACAGCTCAATGACCTAGTGGATCATGTCAGGATTGAACATCAGAGGAGCTCAGTCCTCAAAGCACCTCTCTACCAGAAGGTAGTGGGAAGGAAATGGAGCAAGTTCTCCTTTAGGTTTTCTCTCCTACAGCTTCCCTAGAGGTATGGTGTAATCTCTTCTCATATGCCAGGGCACTGCTTGTTGCTTTCAGCCACGTGGGAAGACATTTGCATCTCATTTGACAGCTTTGGTATCACTGAAATGCTTTATACCTCCTAGACTTTTACTGATTATTGTAAGCCCTGCCATACTCTGCTAGTCCAATTGTTTTCTCAGCAGAGATGCCAGCCACATTTAGTAAGGCCCTCCGTTGCTCACCTCTGAGTGAGAGCACTTCATTCTGAAGGAGTGCAGATGGCCCCCCACTACTTCGAATGGCCTGCAACATTTGACTGAGGGTTGTTTTTGAACACACACAGCTGTGATTGATTTGTGAGAGCACATGCATGTCATTGGCTAGGCAGAGTGGTAGAGCAAAAGTGGTAAACAATGAGTGTTGTTGACATTGAATACACATAAGTTTCTCCCAGAAGCAAGTTAATTGGATGATGAACCTCTTCAGTAACCCAGCTGCTGCTCTTTTTTGCACTAGAGAGTGTAAGCAACTGAACATTTGTGTCTTCATAAACTCCAGCCCTCATGTATGTAGTACAGGTCATACAGTGTGCCCCAACATCTTTTAATAAACTAGTACCAAGTCCAAAGCTGAGTGGCAGAATGTCTGTTTTGGTATTAAAGTGCTCTTTATGTGTTGACATCCTGGTCCAACCGATACAGCTGCCATGCAGCACACTGGCATGTGCCGAATGTATCGTACACTGAGTGGGTGGTAACAACAGCCTCAGTCTACTGACCTTGCTGTTTTTCATAGCAGCCAAAAGATTGTCTTTTGATAGTAGTGGTCTTGGAATAGGATGCTCTGGTGAGATGACTGAATGAATGGCTTTGTTATTGTCTGGCCTAATTGAAATTATCAGTATAGTATTAGGTTTTACACCTGGGATGCAGCCTCTCAGTAGTTAGTCTGTCTGGCCCTTTTGGGTTGTCACCTTTTGCACTGGTATGGAAGTGCTCACACATCTGTAGAGGCGCAGTTTAGTGTCATGTTCCCAACCCTACTCCTTTACCTTGCATTCCTGAATAGAATGCTTCTCACATTGGACCGGAACAACAGCATTCCTGTGATGTACTTTATTCTTCATGGCACTTATCACTCTGTCCAACGCCAACTTGCAACACATACTCATGCTTTCTGGATGTACATGTATGTGCGGGTCGTCATAACTAGTTGCCACCAAAGGCTGTCTGTCTCAGTGCAGCATTTTTGAAATTGCTTTGCACTGATGTATAATACTTTTTGTGTTAGCCTTTGCCAACGTTGCCCTCACACCATGAAATGTTGCTGCACTTGTTTTCATGTGATACTCAATTTCTATGTATTGATACAACAATGCGTGTATGCATATTTATTCATAATAAACACAGATGGATTTCGGGTTTACAGAAAATTCGTTAGTTCTTCAGGTACGTGTTAAGTGAGAGAAATTTACCCGCGCAGAATAAACTGCAACTTCGCTTTCTGGAGAGGGTAGATAAATAGCTTGACAAAAAAAAACAAGGAAACCATCATCCCAGCAACTACAGCTGATGAAATTATCACAGCATGCAATATTAATCGGGTCAGTATCTCAACATTTGGCACACATGGTACAGCAAGTTAATCACCACTATTGCTTTTACCTTTTGGTATTGGGCTCTTCTGCTTTGAATACCTACCTCGCTCGCCATTTCTTACAAAGTACAATTTGAATTCGGATATCAAGTTGGCATATGCTATAAATACGCTTTTGAAAATCGTTCGTGATCCTAGTCAAAACAATACTTGCTACCTTCCTTTTGAGGTGGCACGTACTAGGACCAAGTCAAAGATAAGAATCAGCGTGAATTACAAGAAACAGACAACCGATAAAGATCAAGGTGAAAAGTTTATGAAGCAATCGGACCTTTCCGTATGCAGTACAATGCAATCCTTACTCACAGACCAGAGGGGCCTGCAGCAATACAATTTCAGGTACTAAGAATTGAAATCAAACCTAAAATCAAAGAAATCAAACTATGCCACTAAAACGTAAGTTTTTGCAACTGTCCAATACAAGCAAATGAAACGGCGTTGAAATTGTGTAATTTTAATTACCGTTTTCGACGGTCGAAAACCACGCCCACTGAGCCAATGCTCTTGTACCCTAACCCGCTACGTCAGAGCTGCGGATCATGCACCGCTATGACTATTGATCAGCAGCGAAAGTCCGAAAGGTACATTATTTGGCGGCAACTCATCTACATGCATGTCTCAATCTACCGACATATATTATCTGGGTCTGACAATATCAATCAATACATATCAATCGCCTCGTCTAATTGTCGGACTTGAGTAATAACCTGGGTCTGGGGTACGAGACAACGCGGGTTAGGTCTGCCAGTGGCTACTCCTTTGCCAACCTTCTATGTAAATCCATGATGCGCACACATACGCAGCTGAATACATAGATCATGTGCTCTTCATTGAGATCAGCTGCATGCACCCTCCCCAAGTTCTCACACCACCATCCTTATCCGATCTACATGCTTCCCCCATGCACTGCATGCTACACAACATGCTACGTCTCCAGTGCCTATGATTCGTTCGAGATAAGCATCTTAACCCCATGCAGCTGCATTAGTCCGAATAATTTAAGCGTTACACACGTCCTCATGCAACGTATAGCATGTTAAAAGCCAGAGTGTTGCTAGCATTCTGAATAATTCAAACACGTTGCTTCGTCAAGTCAGTCACACATAGTAGGCACCAATGCCTTCAATCCAATCCCCCGAAAAGCCAAACAGGCTGATCACACCCCCGTTAATTTGCACGCTGAATTCTGTGTCCCCGGCGGTCCCAAACGGTCCGTGGTAATGCTTGTCCCCGTTGCCTCCTTTCTTCTTGGTCACGAACATCAATTGACCGATCAGGGTCCCGTCTGTCCGTCCTTTAAGCTCGACGATCGTTTCCCCGTCTTCCAGCTCAACGGCACTCGACTGCAAGCCGTCCCCGTCGGAACGGCCGTGCTTGCTGCAAGTAAGCTGCCTCCCTCCCAGGAGATCATACGTACACTGCACGGCTTTGACACGACTATCGTGCTTCACGGACACACTCTTTATCCGCATGACCGGTAGCGTCCACACGGGGTCCTCGAACGGCGTCCCCTTACACATCCCGACCCCCGTGCTCCTCAGCACGGGGGACAGGTAATAAACCCCGAGGGACGTCAACGTGACGTCACTGTGTCCCAGGAAGCTAACGATGTAGCCTTCCACACCAAACCCGACCTCCCCGGTTTTACCGTAAGGGCCGTGCGTCTTCTCCTCACCCTTTTCGGTTTTTGTGGTAAAGGAGACCTGGCCTACACGCAGCCCGCTCAATTTTCCTTCGACTCGAACGATAGCCTCGTCGGACTCCAGCGTAAATGAGCTCTCGGTTTCCGCGCTGTCGTCGCCGCGCGTGGGAGAAGAATGGACGCTGTTGTCTGCAAGCAAGTACGTCGCCTGGATACAGTTCACGTGCTCTCCGTGACAAACGCGCACTGAACGCACTCCTACGATTGGCTGGCCCGTTTTCTCGTTGTCATCCCACTGTATTCCCTCCGTGCCTTCTACGGGAAGGTATCTGATCAACTGTCGCGCCATTACGTGTTTAATACGCAGCATGATAAAGCTAAAAGAGTTACGTATTCAAATAAATCGCAAACGGGACTCAACTTGGGACCCTAAAACTAACGGACATTGCGCAATCGAATTTCGCGCATGTATTCAAGTGAATAAGTATACAAAGGTCCGTTCGCAGTCCAGACAGTACAAGGACGAATAATGAATACTCTTTTCAATCCTTGACATGAGCGTAGGAAGGAATTATAAAAGAGTTGCGGTCATGTCATGTTGCGTAGTACAAAGGGAGGGCAATAGTGGGGCCCAGCTGGAGGTCTGGGGTGGGGCCCAGCTGGAGGCCTGGGGTGAGGCCCAGCTGGAGGCCTGGGGTGGGGCCCAGCTGGAGGCCTGGGGTGAGGCCCAGCTGGAGGTCTGGGGTGGGGCCCAGCTGGAGGTCTGGGGCGCCGCCGCAGAATCTTTGCAATGCAAATTTTATCAGAGATACCTTAAAAACCGTAAGAGTTTTAATCAACAGCTATAAAGTGAAGTTATTGGTTGCTGTTTTTTTTTTTCCAATCTGATATTTATGTAGCACAACTTTGATGTGAATTTATTTCCACTGCTACTCTACTTACATGTAAGCTATGGATCCAATGTAATTATGTGACATGTATTTCAACTTCTCTGTGACTTTTACAAATTCGTTCCCTATCTCAATCAAACTGAGCCTGAGCTGTTTTGGTATACATATGCTCAGAATTGATGAGGTTTAGCAGGTTACATTCCCGAGGCTGTAATGGCATGCAGTAGCTGAGACTGAACTGAATTTGCTCCTCATCATCGACACAAATGTGGCACGAGCAGCTGCAAACAGTATGCGTGTAGTTCATTGTGTCGTGTCAGCACCCGCAATCGTATTCATCTAAATGTTTCAGAAAAGTGTAGCCGTCAGGGAGCCCTGCTTCAGTTCCTACGCCACTACTTAACCGCTACCACAGTGGTCTACGCCACTACCGTCATCTCGCAGGTACCCCCAGCCAATCATCCAATCCATCTCGCCCAATCATTCAACTCGTCCAAACGCAGGGGATCACTTATTACGTCTTTTACAATATTTATAATATGAAGCAATACGTAAATAACCACAGATCATCGTGGCATCATACAATGTCTTTGGTGGAGGAAAAAAAAAAAGGGTGTGGCAACGCTACAAATTAACTACACAAAGGGTGGGGAGGCGTGGCCCTGCATGGGAGGGGGACCAGGAGGGCGCTGTCCAGCAACCATGGGAGGAGCGAAAGGACTTCTGGGTAGCGGCTGACCCATCGGTGGTGGTCCCATTCCGGGGCGCACAACGTCTGCTGGGATCATGCCATGCATGTGCATTCCCATGGGGGGCATGCCGGGTCTGACGATGGGGGGCATGGGGAGATTTTGTATCGGGGGAGGCTGGGGGGAAGACATGACTCCCCCTGATGATACTGACAAGTGAACTGGTGCAGATGGTTTGGAGACCCTGTATTTGGGCAGCCGGCTTCGAATCTCCTCCTGTGCAAAATGAAATAAAACTATTGTAAATAGACTTATTTGTATTCGAACAGATAACGGATCCACAGATCCAGGGCATGTGATTTAGGTTGTGCAAATCGACAACTAACCGGAAGGTGTGATAAAATCAAACCACTAAGCTTGGCAGATGGCTACCTACACATACAAGCACAAGACACGTGTGTGTGTGTGTGTGTGTGCGTGTGTGTGTGTGTGTGTGTGCATATGGTATTTAACAAACCAGTGAGATGTCTTCCTCGGGATGCATCAGCTTGCAGCCGGGACCCCGCGTCAGCCACCTTGGGCACATCCCTATTGCTCAAAATCAGACGCCACAGAGGGGGGGAGGGGCAACGGTGGTCGCACCCATCATCATGGACGCCGAGGAGGAGGCGGGGTCCATCATCGGAGAGGACTGGGGAGGCTGCTGCTGCTGCTGCTGTTGTTGGTGCTGCTGGTGCTGCTGGGGCACTTGCTGGTACGCAGGGAATGTAGGTCTGGGGCCCGGAGAGGCACCGGGCGGCTGGGGTGACATTCCAGGGTGCATTGGAGGCATAAGGAGCGGACCCATGCCAGAAGGATTGGCCTGAAAAACAGCAAAAATAACACCGTGGTAACACAAGTAGCCTGCAAACAGCATATAATTATAGCAAGCACCATGCCCCACTACTACTATAACCGTTGAAATAACTACAGTTACCGTAGCGACTTTTAAGGGCTTTATTTCAACAGACCCGTCATAAATTCTACCTAGTGCATCTGGATAATAATGAGACCTGCTAGTATTCTAACAGTGTCAATAAAGTACTAGGGATGTAGCATAAAGTTGGGTCACAGCAAGGGCCTCTGGAGATTGAAAATGTGTTTCAAGTTCAAAAAGCCAGCCACATACGTACATACATACAGTGCATAAGAGCTGAGGTTTGGGCTCAACTGTCACACACTCATGGCTCAAATATGCCTTGGGTGTTACAAGATTTTAAATAACTAAATGTTGATCCAGGGCCTCATCATCACCTTAACACCATTTGCATGCTGCATTCTGAATGAGCTGTGCTGTAATGACAAAGGCCTAGGATCACAACTCACACCCACACACACAACACTGCATACGGTAAACATTACCTGAGATGCACTGGGGAAGAGAGGGCCGTGAGGGAACACCCATGCTTGGATGGGTCATGGACATACTAGAAGGGCAAACAGGGGAATAGTGAACGACACAGGCCACGCGCAAAGCATCAACATCAAAGAGCATATTGACCGAACCCCAGCAGAGCACAGCACGCATTCCTGTGTAAGACGTGGTACCCAGATACAAGTATAAGGGCCAAGTGGATAACATGGCAACACCCAGCAAAGAATTCCCCTATGAAGTGGGGTACTGCTGGATCAAGCAATGCAGTACAACCCAACAACATTTGCAGCTTCGGAACCCCCACTGTCCTAACTCCTCCTCCTACTGCTCTTCTATTGTACATCATATTGAATGAGGACACCAGTGCGCTAGTATTCATCAAGAGAGGTTGGTGTCCTTTGTCACTCTAAACCATCACATCTACCCACCCACAATCGCCTCCATACACCATCACAATTAACGGCTTCTGTACACAATACCTCCTCTGCTGTGAAGGGTTCC
This sequence comes from Ephydatia muelleri, assembly GCA_013339895.1. Lineage (NCBI taxonomy): Eukaryota > Metazoa > Porifera > Demospongiae > Spongillida > Spongillidae > Ephydatia > Ephydatia muelleri. The sequence goes on along the minus strand of JABACO010000020.1, from coordinate 3,035,442 downwards.
CAATTGCTAACCTTCCATAAAGCACCTGATGCCTAGCAGGCAATTGTCAATTTGCCAACACAACACCTAGGACACAGCAATCTTTTGCCCTATGACATGCTCGACACAATACACCCACTGATTCAACAGGAAAACACACAACTGCTCCCAAGTCAGCAATTCCATAGCACCTACACAACAAGATCTTGCCACCTGCACCTTCCCACATCACACTGCACCCTCACACCTTCCCACATCACACTGCGCCCTCACACCATGCACTATTTAACAGTCTGTCGCCACAATTGGTACTACAGTTTGGCAACTTCTCAAAACGTGGTGTACACTTAAAATGCATGGCGATACATCCATCGGAATGGAGACACATTAATCACCAGACTGATAACTCTGGATTGTTTAATTTCACTTGTGAATGGGCCAACATGCAGTGTCCTAGTTCACAAACACGTTAAAAGTCACTGCACTTACCCCATGGCTGGCAAAGATGGAGGGGGCACAAGGACATGTGGGGGAAAAAAAAGAAATACAAATGAATGATGCACACACACACACACACACACACACACACACACACACACACACACACACACACACACACACACACACACACACACACACACACACACACACACACACACACACACACAAGCAGAACAAATAACAAATCCTTGCAGTAGATTGATGATGTCTACAGGCCACTAATGAGCAGCAAGGCCTCTTTAGAATAATCAACCATTTGGTTAAATGGGGATGAATGCTATTACTCACACTGTTGGGGGGGGGGGTGGGGGGGGGGGGGGGGGGGGGGGAAAGAAGATTTCCACACCATTATCTCTTGCATGTTATTTATCCTGCATGTGAACTCATCATCTGCCAAGGTTCACTGCTGTTGTATTCCTCTAAAAAGGTGTGTGATTTGCAATAAATCCATTCCAAACACATATATTCCGACAAAATATCATCAAGTAACCATTGGGCCATGCAAATTTCTCCTTAAGTTGTGCTGTGTGTAGGTGCAAGCCAGCAAGTATAGATTCACTGAGCATGTGTTCCTAGATAGTATGGTCTGTGAAGTACAGCACTGAGCATGTGTTCCTAGATAGTATGGTCTGTGAAGTACAGCACTGAGCATGTGTTCCTAGATAGTATGGTCTGTGAAGTACAGCACTGAGCATGTGTTCCTAGATAGTATGGTCTGTGAAGTACAGCACTGAGCATGTGTTCCTAGATAGTATGGTCTGTGAAGTACAGCACTGAACATGTGTTCCTAGATAGTATGGTCTGTGAAGTACAGCACTGAACATGTGTTCCTAGATAGTATGGTCTGTGAAGTACAGTGCATTTCAATTTCAGGGACCAGTGGGTTACAAAATGATGTGTTACTAAAATAAGATAATCAAAATGTCTCTATTGAGAAAGTGATTTGAATGCTGGATTGGGGGTGGTACAATTGCTATCATTTCAAACTAATTATGGTCCAACATCTCAGGTCATTAGTCAAGTCATTATGGTGGGGCATTTCAGTTACTTAGTCAAGTCATTATGGTGGGGGCATTTCAGTTACTTAGTCAAGTCATTATGGTGGGGGCATTTCAGTTACTTAGTCAAGTCATTATGGTGAGGCATTTCAGTTACTTAGTCAAGTCATTATGGTGGGGCATTTCAGTTACTTAGTCAAGTCATTATGGTGGGGCATTTCAGTTACTTAGTCAAGTCATTATGGTGGGGTATTTCAGTTACTTAGTCAAGTCATTATGGTGGGGCATTTCAGTAACTTAGTCATCCAGCATTTATAATTGGCAGTGTGCCACACAATAAAGAAAAATGGTCTCCAAATCACTTGAGTTGTATTGTTAATGAGATGCAATCATCGCATAAAAACAAACCAGCCGACCCCCTACTACATGCACTTATCAATTAATATTTAAAACTTAGCAACTGTATGTGCTATAAATAGCAAACAAACTAGTTGTTAACTAGTAAAACACAGAGCAACATTATCTAATGGGTCAATGACTGCAACAAGTGACCTCAACCAACTTTTGAAATGTTCAAAGAGTTGCTAATGTCTGCACTTTTCGTGCCTCGACCACAGGGCTGCAGTGAATTCTAAACCGGATTTAAATGGTATGTACCAACTCTGCATTTGGTTTCTGAACGTTTGCATTCATCTCATACGTATGGTTACTAGCCAGTGTCCGAGTCAGGGATTTACCAACCCATGAATTTAGGGCTACCCCTACTTGTGATATTTGCACCTCCCAGTACTATTCGAATTAGGCTTGTTTGGTTGTGGAGAAGATTCATAGAGATGCTACCATGATTTAGACCTCGACCTTGGCTCTCATCTCATTGTACACTTTTTGACCTTGCCTCAGCAACGAATGGATTAACAGTACATGCATGTAAGAGACGCTGCTAGTCTCGCAAGCCGTGCGCACATACTTAAAAAAAAAAAAAGGACTGGGGACAGGGAGAGGTGAGAACCCCATATCCTGCTGTCCCCTTGTTAAAGTAATCTGACTAAGATTAAGCGAGACTAAGATTTTGCTAATCGCACAGTAATTTTTTTAACTGCTCACTGGTGAGTAGTCTTTAGTCATAAAACTGAACACCGTGATGAAAAAATAGGTTTACACTGTGTATCAGGAATGGAGACTATTATGTGTATCAGGAATGGAGACTATTATGTGTATCAGGAATGGAGACTATTATGTGTATCAGGAATGGAGACTATTATGTGTATCAGGAATGGAGACTATTATGTGTATCAGGAATGGAGACTATTATGTGTATCAGGAATGGGAGACTATTATGTGTATCAGGAATGGAGACTATTATGTGTATCAGGAATGGAGACTATTATGTGTATCAGGAATGGAGACTATTATGTGTATCAGATGGAGACTATATGTGTATCAGGAATGGAGACTATTATGTGTATCAGGAATGGAGACTATTATGTGTATCAGGAATGGAGACTATTATGTGTATCAGTAATGGAGACTATTATGTGTATCAGGAATGGAGACTATTATGTGTATCAGGAATGGAGACTATTATGTGTATCAGGAATGGAGACTATTATGTGTATCAGGAATGGAGACTATTATGTGTATCAGGAATGGAGACTATTATGTGTATCAGGAATGGAGACTATTGCAGACATTTATTCTCATTGATAGCATTCAAACTCTCTATTGTTGGTACCACGTGTTAATTAACTTTAAATTAAATCCAAAGTATTATACATTTGTTAAAGGACTAAATTCCAAAACATTAAATTTAGTGATAGGGGTGCATTGCAATTTTCAATTAAATTTTTCATGACGGAGAAAACAAACCTCAATAATCAAGCACATTTGTTCATTATAAAACTTATTGGAAGACAGAGGTATGAAATTCTGCATTATTCTCTTAATTGCTTACCTATTCTAATTATAATGATGTTTATTAAAAACTAGTTATGACTATTTTAGGATCTTGAATATACGGGTCTTGCTTTTAAATTACAAAGAACCCTGTATAAGTTAATTTAGAACACTATGAAACAACTTTAAATTATGCACACTGTGCTACATGAATTGCAACAGCATGGGCTATAGCTGCAAGAGATTGAATTACCATTATTGTGGTTAAAAGATGCGCTCACAGTTCAAAATAAAAGTTAATTAATACTTGATACCAACGATAGTAAAAGAGCAATAAGAACAGACCATTACTTTGTAATGCTTCTGGTGCTCCTACATCTCAGCTGTCAACATGGAATACCTTCTGTTATAAAAACTATTATTGCTGAAGCCAGGCAATCATTTTAAACTATGCTATACTTGTACAAATTTGACCTTGAAACTTGGGACAAATCAGACAAACTGAGGGACCCTGTGTTACAAATCACCAAGGCCACATTGAAAATAGTCATTTAGGAATTTTTTAGATATCATTTTTCTCTACTGTGTAACACAAAATAGTCCTACCCACCCATTCTCAGTTTCCTACCCACCCATTCCCAACTACACTCACTCATGCCAAATAAATCTCTACTAACACAAACCAGTTTACCCTGTGTGGCTATTTCAAGACTGATCAGTAACTACATTCTTTCCTCAGCAAGCATGACACATATGATCCCACTAACCTCCTGGCATCATGCCCATTCCCGGCATCATGGACATGTGGGGCATGCCCGGCATCACCATGGCGCCCATACCCGGCCCCATCCCTGCCATCACTGGGTACATCATACTGTTGAGGGCATCGGCCCTGGCCTTCTTGGCCATTGGTTCATCCGACTCCACATTTTCGGCAGAACCTGTCAAAATCGAGAGAGACAGGGTGTCAAATATAGAAAGAAAACCCACTCACACACATAAATAGAAAAAAAAAAGTAATTGCACCTAAATAGAACAAATAAACATCTTGCAAATTACATAAACACAACACAAGCACGAAGGCCTCGTATTTTTTTAATCCTTCTATCAAACCATACTAGTTACTGTGATTGGGTTTCACTCACTGTGTTATATAATGCACATAATTTTGGGGGGAATGTAGATGTATCCACTGCAAAACAAAGGACAAAACAAAAAGGAGGGGAAAGGGGGAAAAAAAAAAGGGAAAAAAAAGAAAACAGAACAAGAGAAACCGGTATCTGTCACTATGATAAACAATATCACATTCCAAAACGAATGTCACAATGAAGATGAGGCTGACCTTTTGATCTGACCTACTTTTGGCGAGACCTTTATGAACTTTAGGACTGACCTTTAACTGACACAGGGGCATGCGCAGGGCTTTGACTGAGGGTGCAGGTCCTATAACCACACCCACAAACCTTTGCTCTGAGTCAACGAAACATTCGTCAGTAGCAGCCCATGCACAACGTTCTGTGTTGCACAAATGTTGTGTTAAAAGCTGAAATTCTGAATCATAGCTCATACCTTTGAGTGTGCTTAGTTTGGAATTATTGTCTACAACGGAATACTGTAAAAATAACAAGTACCTATAATTCTGACCGTTTTATACATAAAAATATCTACATACATGCGGCAGAGAATTATAAAATAGATGAACTTAAAAGGTCTAGCAAGTTTAATACTGCTTGCAGAGATGCCCTTGCCATTGATTTAACCAATGCTCAGCATAAAAAATTATATACTTTGTTTTGCATAAATGCAATCTGCTTTGGTATCACACATAAGTACACAAAAAGTACGTAGAACAATAGAACAGACACACACACAGACACACACACACAGACACAGACACACACAGACACACATACACACACACACACCACACACACACACACACACACACACACACACACACACACACACACACACACACACACACACACACACACACACACACACACACACAGAGTCTACAAAGCAAATGTTAAACTGTCACACAAAACTGACCTTGGGCTTGCCATGACAAGTGATACCTACCTCGTATTTGCAGTTCATGTGATATCCTGTCTGCCTCTGGAATACCTTCCATACCAAATATTTCGATCTCCAAGTTGTCTCGGTTCGGCAGCGCATTCGGAACACTCGTGATCGTTTCTTTGTGCACCTGGGAGCAATGGATAGCAAGGCCTGGGGCAGTGTACAGCTTCTTGTGGCAAATGTGGCACTTGAAATGCTTTGCCTTCTGGTGGTACGTCAACACCTTTTCATCGTCAAAGTCACGGTTACAATACCTCAAAATGCGTTAAGAAAAAATTCTATATGGCGCCCACCAGACGGTTTCAAATAGTCATACGGCTGAACAGGCATTTGCATTTTAATTTATTGGCAACATTAGTCAAACTACAAAGCCGCCCAAAAGGGAAAAAAAAAAAAAAAAGAGAGATCAACCATAACACTCACAATCAAATACGGCAGTAAACCAAGCTTGTACTAAACTACCAGTATCGTGAACCTCTAGTTAAAAGTGGATACCAGCACCAGGGCTTGACTGCCTTCTTCTTCCTTCTTCCCATCTTTGATCGATCTTTATTAACCTTCGGCGGCCAAACGTTCAAGTACTAGATGTGCGATCTAACGGTCACGTGCGGGCTCGTGTCCCCAGACTGCACCAAATGGCGGAATAGGCGGTAACGTATGAGTATGGCAGCTGGCGGTGATGGCAAGGAACCTAAGTTAGAAAATCCTTTCAAGCTGGTAAAGGGGTTTCCATTATATGTTTTCTTTGTTTTTGCTCAGTGCTTAAAGTACCACCCAATGCATCCATGGTTTGGTTGAAAAGCTTTTGCACGCGTATACCTTTCTCAGTACCATTGTGTGACCAGTCTTTTTTTATGTTTCACTTCAACCGCCATAGGAAACTATTTCACAACTTATGAAGGCTAATTTCAAGGACAAGAAGACAAAGTGTGAGCTTCTGTAACTTAGCAAATCGATTAACTACTTAATTGCGTTCGTGAGTACATGGGAACATTTCAGATGTATCCAAAAAATCAGTTGTCATCATATGGTGGCAATTTTCAATATGTTACAATTAAGTAACACCTACATAGAATGTCAGCATAATGATATGTACGGCTAAATAGTACTTTATATGTCAGGTGTGTAGTTTCTTTACATGATTTTGAGAGTGATTTTCATGCTATGCAACATTTATTCTTTCTTTAATAGTAGTGTGGCCTGTTTGGGATGCGCACCATTGTTTGAACTATGTGGCATAAATAGAAGCCTTGGCAAGGAGGTTATTTGGAAGCAGCAAGATGATCATATTGATTACAAGATAAAAAGAGAAATGTTAATTTCAACCAACGCTGATTAGAGACACTATCTGAAGTGGTATACTTTATTTATTTATCATTTTATTTGCAAAAGCAAATAAGTAATAGGTACAATGCATGCTGGTGTTCGCAAATGAAGGCAATGGTTTTAAAATTATATAATTCTGGTTTGAAATTAATTATTTATTTATGTGCATTACAGTAGTTATTCAAATACTATTAATTTGATCAGATTTGTAACCGGTCAAGTAATTATATCAAACCCCTCATGAATCAACATATTCAAAGCCCTCTAGTATCAAAGTTATTCAAGATTAAGGTTAGAGCTAATTAGTGTTAATAATTATGCATAAGTAGTGCACGATATGAATGTGCAGCGGAACAGGATTGATAGTAAGTTATTAAAATTTAACTTCAAAATTAATTCAGGTTGATATTTATTAGTTAACTCCTTAAGGAATAAGACTAATTGTTCTACTTACATAATGATAATAATAATATATATTTTATTTAGTTTACAAATCCACCATTTAAAAGTTGTCATACATTTTAAAGTATTTGATCTTATGTTTACATCTATTAAAGGTAATCAGATTTTAAAACACAGTTCGTATTTGCCTAACTTCCGTACTGTATATCCATAAACTCATTTAGATTAATAATCCTATTAAACCGTTGCCTTCCTGGTGTACTACCAAAGACTAAATACAAAATGTAAGTTTACAGAATACCGTGAGACAAGTAAAAAATAAAATAAATGAGATTTTAATGAGCTAAGATCGGGAGAAGTGACACTATCTAAATGTAATGTCTTTAGACTAGACGAAGTTTGGTCAAATAGCTGATGACTAATTAGCAGCATTGATTTTGTGCATCTACGGACATATAATTTGATTGTATGAACCATATGATATTAGAATGTAATGTATTGCAGTGAACACAGACGCAATAAAATTGAGTGCAGAAGTGTTGTACATATTTGTACTTGGTGAGTCTAATTGCAGTGCCTATCCTGTACTGACATTGTAACGCTTTTGGGTGGTAAAGAAGGTGTGTACAGATCTGCAAGCCAAGCCCAGGTGAGACTGTTATTAAATTCAGGAGGCCATGCATGTGTGGTCATATACATGTATGTTTATATTTCTACATGTATATGCATGACAGGCTGAAGGTGCCGTGGAAATAGATGTTCAACACTTTGAAAAGATTCTTCCAAAACTTGTAAGGATAATAAATCTGTTTGTCTTGTTGCACTCAATGTAGCGCTCTGCATTCCTAGCTGCTGGATTTTTGAACAAGATTTGATCCAGCCAGTTTGTATTTTGCTCATGCTAATCTGTTGTTGAACAAACATTTAATTGCTTCGAGAAAATTCAGAAAGTGAATAAAAATGCCCTATGTTATGCCATCATCATCTCTTTTGGATGGAATTTGTGCCTTTTTAATTGCATCTATTTCCTTCTGTAATGCCACGCAGTCTGCATTGCTGGCTGCCAACATGTCCAACAGAAGCTCAACTTTGTATTTCAAGAGATTATTCTCTTCTTGCAGTGCAAGGCTTTCCTTCTTTAGTCGGTTGTGTTCTTGTGATGACCCTGCTGCGCGTTGTGATCCAGCTGCAGGAAGAGAAAAAAGCGGAGTTATTCCCACGTAGTACGCAGTACCACACTTCGCTTACTGGCAGTCCACTGGCCTTCCTCGAATGACAGCTCGTGCTCTCCAAGCCTCATAACAATGGGTCCTCCGTCGAGCTTGAGGTCGCGGACGGAGTATATCGACTCGTCCAGATGCACGAGAGACGGCAGAGAGTCGGCCTTTCTCGGCTGCGGCTTTTTGGGAGTGTGAAACGCGGACCGTCTAAACAGCGACATAACCGCGAGCTTTGTTTACTTGTCACTGCGGTTACTACGGCGTTTCCGTAATATTGTACTAAATTCAGTAATAGGATACCGGATAATTTTTTAGGGTCACATGTTGTCTTATGCAAATCAGTTCAGCCAGCATGTTCAGTCAAAGTGTCGTCTTGCTATGTGTGATTGTCTGCGGCCATAGCCAGATTATACCCAATCAGGTATGGGGCTACGTAAACGTGAGACCGGACGCGCACATGTTCTGGTGGCTCTACGGAAGCACAGGAACAACGCCGCGAAACGAGACTCCTCTTGTTATGTGGCTGCAGGTACGTGCGTGCAAATAGAGCTCACATCGGTGTGAGGAGACGTGCATTGCAAATAAGAGACTTGTCATCGATCGCAGAAGACGTTAAATAGTAATCATGTCCAACATGCATAGGGGGGACCAGGAGCATCGTCGACTGGTTTTGGAAACTTCGAAGAGATAGGCCCGTTGGACGTCAATCAAGCATATCGCCCTTTCACGTGGGTATGTTGTTATGAGATGAAGCCATTCGTGTGTTAAATGATAATCTAATTTACTGTTGCTAAATCATCAAAGGTGAAGGCCGCTAATGTGCTATTCGTGGACAACCCTGTCGGAACGGGCTACAGCTATGTAACGGACAACTCCGCGTACACGACCAACGTGTCCCAGATAGCGGATGACCTTCTGACCCTTTTCCAGGCATTTCTGCAGCAGCAGCCTGCGTTTCAGGTACAGTTCAGCCTAACGGACCGTGGTGGTAAGGGGTGGTACTGTTACCATCACCTGTCAAACCCACATCACTTGTGCATGGTGTGAAAAAAAAAGTATGTCGCATTAATTTTCTCTGCTATGTGATGATACTAGTGTAACATTTTCTGTTGCACTCATCTTGACATGTTGGTCCGTCTCTATGGTGGTCCCATTTGATGTATCCTTCTTCCACAGAATGTACCTTTCTACATATTCTCCGAGTCCTACGGAGGCAAGATGGCCGCTGCCTTTGGACTTACACTGTTCAATGTGCGTGCTCCATCTGTTATGTGCACGCTATGCGCACGTGGTAATGGCCGCTGCTGTCTCTCCCCCAGGCCATCAAGGCCGGCCAGGTCAAGTGCATATTCAAGGGTGTTGCCCTTGGAGATTCATGGATCTCTCCAGTAGGTGTGTCCACACAAACACTTCCATGTGCTCGTGATTGAGAATTGCTTTACCACTTGCTCTTAATCCTGTCAGACTCGGTGGCTACGTGGAGCTCTTACCTGTTGAGCCTTGTGAGTGTGCTGCGTCCATGCAGCAAGTATTTGCGCATGCACACACGTACGCCAACAACATATTATCACACATTTTTGTTACGCACACCACACTGGTGCATAAACAGTCACAGATCAACTACAATGGGATGGCGCAGCTCGATTCACTCACTGTGGAGATTGAGAAAGCACTTGCTAATGGAGACTACACCTTGGCAACAAATTTGTGGAGCACATCTGAAGATACGGTGGAAAGTGTGAGGATGTGTGTGTGTGTGTGTGTGTGTGTGTGTGTGTGTGTGTGTGTGTGTGTGTGTGTGTGTGTGTGTGTGTGTGTGTGTGAATGTCAGCTTGTATATGGGTGCCTATACATGAACTTTGTATTGGCATTGCCGTATGTAAAATGTGAGTGTTGGCATGTGTATATGTGTGTGCACATGTGTGCGTGCTTGTGTGTGAGCATGTATGTGTGCATCTGTGTGTGAGCATGTGCGGATAGTATGAGCATACACATCTGTTCATGCCTGCACTTGGTCAATTATGTAACCAGACTGGTCATCATGACATCATAGTATGATCCTCCACTGGTAAAAGTATTTCACCTGTTTCATAATGCTGTGTGTATCCATGGTAGCATAACACTGTATGTATCCATGGTAGCATAACACTGTATGTATCCATGGTAGCATAACACTGTATGTATCCATGGTAGCATAAACATAAATGTTTTCCTCTTTCATATTAACGTCATCATTTTCCCTCCCTTCCCTCCCTCTCCCCTCCCTCCATTCCCTCTCTCTCCCCCTCCCTCTCCCCCTCCCTCCATTCCCCTCCCTCCATTCCCTCCCTCCATTCCCCTCCCTCTCCCCCTCCCTCTCCCCCTCCCTCTCCCCCTCCCTCCATTCCCCTCCCTCCCTCCATCCCCCTCCCTCTCCCCTCCCTCTCTCCCCTCCCTCTCCCCCTCCCTCTCCCCCTCCCTCTCCCCCTCCCTCTCCCCCTCCCTCTCCCCCTCCCTCTCCCCCTCCCTCTCCCCCTCCCTCTCCCCCTCCCTCCATTCCCCTCCCTCTCCCCCTCCCTCCCTCCCCCTCCCTCCATTCCCCTCCCTCCATCCCCCTCCCTCCATTCCCCTCCCTCCATTCCCTCCCTCCATTCCCCTCCCTCTTCCCCCTCCCTCCATCCCCCTCCCTCTCCCCCTCCCTCCCCCCTCCTCCCCCTCCCTCTCCCCTCCCTCCTTCCCCCCCTCTCCCCCTCCCTCCCTCTCCCCCTCCCTCTCCCTCCCCCTCCCTCCCTCTCCCCCTCCCTCCTCTCCCTCCCCCTCCCCTCCCTCTCCCCCTCCCTCCCTCTCCCTCCCCCTCCCTCCTCCTCCCCTCCCTCCTCTCTCCCCCTCCCTCCCTCTCTCCCCTCCCTCCCTCTCCCTCCCCCTCCCCCCTCCCTCCCTCTCCCTCCCCCTCCCTCCCTTCCCCCTCCCTCCCCCCTCCCTCCCTCTCCCCCTCCCTCCCTCCTCCCTCTCTCCATTCCTCTCCCTCTCCCCTCCCTCCCTTCCACCATTCCCCTCCCTCTCCCCTCCCACCATTTCCCTCCCTCTCTTCCCTACTCCCTTCCATCACTGTCTTTCTATCCAGCTCACCGACAATGTAAATTTCTACAACGTGCTTCAGCACAATGTCCCTGATGACTCGTTGAAGAGCTTGACCCCTATGGAGAGGGCTATGCGTCGCCACCTCTTGGTGAACCTGGGTGACGCCCTCTCTGACCTCATGAATGGACCAATCAGAAAATACCTGGGCGACATCCCTGCGAATGTTGTGTGGGGAGGTGAGTGATGGTGTGCACTTCAGTTTGCGTGCAAACTGTGTTCTCTTGCTCATATATGATCGACTCTCTCTGGGGTAGGACAATCCGATCAAGTGTTTTCCAAACAGGAAGGAGACTTCATGAAAGATGTGGTGGGCACTGGTAAGAATATTTTCTGTTAAGAGTCAACTGCTTTGGCCAGAAGTGTCTCTCCACAATTCCTATGCATTTTTCTCTCACCAACAACCCCCTCCCTCTTTCCACACTGTCACCAACAACCCCCTCCCTCTTTCCACACTGTCACCAACAACCCCTCCCTCTTTCCACACTCACCAACAACCCCCTCCCTCTTTCCACACACACCAACAACCCCCTCCCTCTTTCCACACTCACCAACAACCCCCTCCCTCTTTCCACACTCACCAACAACCCCCTCCCTCTTTCCACACTCACCAACAACCCCCTCCCTCTTTCCATACTCACGAACAACCCCCTCCCTCTTTCCACACTCACCAACAACCCCCTCCCTCTTTCCCACACTCACCAACAACCCCCTCCCTCTTTCCCACACGCACCAACAACCCCCTCCCTCTTTCCACACTGACACTATCTGCCTTTTCCTTCACTTCCCTCTCCTAACAGTTGGTCAGCTTCTGTCTGTTGGGGTGAATGTGACAGTGTACAGTGGAGAGCTAGACCTCATTGTTGATGTTCTAGGTAACCACATCTCTTCCTGCCTCCTTCAACTACCTCATAATTTGATTGTGGTTACAGTGTGTGTGTGTGTGTGTGTGTGTGTGTGTGTGTGTGTGTGTGTGTGTGTGTATGACATATATCAATCTTGTCCTTATGTTGACGTAAGTAAAGAGTATGTTTACTAAGGCCCATGGCTGTGTATTTCTGCTGAAAATAATCGAACAAATATAGCAACTCGTTATAGCTGGTGTCTGTGTACTAACTGTTACCCAATCTTTCTCTTAGGTACATTGCAGTGGATTAATAAGTTGCCATGGTCTGGACTAAAAGATTTCCTCGCTGCTGCTCGTGTGCCTCTTTACCCACCATCTGGTGAGGCCACCAAGGATACTGGAGCCTTTTACCAGGCCTATCAGAACCTTCACTTCTACTGGATTCTGAATGCAGGACACATGGTGTGTGTGTGTGTGTGTGTGTGTGTGTGTGTGTGTGTGTGTGTGTGTGTGTGCGTGCGTGTGTGCGTGCGTGCGTGCGTGCGTGCGTGCGTGCGTGCGTGCGTGCGTGCGTGCGTGCCGTGCTTGTGTGTGTGTGTATGTGTGTGCGGCGTGTTGTGGGTGTGTTGCGGGTGTGTTACAGGTGTGTTGTGTGTGTTACAGGTGTGTTGTGTGTGTTACAGGTGTGTTGTGTGTGTGTTACAGGTGTGTTGTGTGTGTGTGTGTTACAGGTGTGTTTGTGTGTTGCGCGTGTGTGTTTGCGCGTTTGTGTTACGGATGTGTTGCGCGTGTGTGTTGCGGGTGTGTTGCGCGTGTGTGTTGCGGGTGTGTTGCGCGATGTGTGTTACGGGTGTGTTTGCGCGTGTGTGTTACGGATGTGTTGTGCGTGTGTGTTGCGGGTGTGTTGCGGGTGTGTTGTGCGTGTGTGTTACGGGTGTGTTGTGCGTGTGTGTTACGGGTGTGTTGTGGTGTGTTGCGTGTTGTGTGTGTTTGCGTGTTGTGGGCGTGTTGCGTGTGTGTTGCATGTGTGTTGCGTGTGTTACGTGTGTGTTGCGTGTGTGTTACGTGTGTGTTACGTGTGTGTTGCATGTGTGTTACGTGTGTGTTGCATGTGTGTTACGTGTGTGTTACGTATGTGTTACGTGTGTGTTACGTGTGTGTTACGTGTGTGTTACGTGTGTGTTGCATGTGTGTTACGTGTGTGTTGCATGTGTGTTACGTGTGTGTTGCGTGGGTGTGTTGTTGCGTGTGTGTTGTGTGTGTGTTGCATGTTGTGTGTGTTGGGTGTGTTGTGTGTGTGTTACGGGTGTGTTGTGTGTGTTGCGTGTTGTGGGCGTGTTGCGTTGTGTTGCATGTGTGTTACGTGTGTGTTGCGTGTGTGTTACATGTGTGTTGCGTGGGTGTGTTGTGTTGTGCGTGTTGCATGTTGTGTGTGTTGTGTGTGTGTTATGGGTGTGTTGTGTGTGTGTTACGGGTGTGTTGTGTGTGTGTTACGGGTGTGTTGTGTGTGTGTTACGGGTGTGTGTTGCGATGTGCATGGTATGTATACCTGCCCTGATGTTGATTCTTGTATCAAGTGGCTATTTACCTATTACTTGCAGGTGCCTTCAGATGCAGCCGAAATGGCCTTCACCATGTTGAAGAGAATTATCAATGTCTAAGTGTTTTGTGTAATTTTGACTCCACCTACTTCCCCCAAATATATTTACTTATCGGGTCAATGTGGAGAGTCTCTTACCCCTACCTGCTGGTTTGGGCGACTTTACTAGCGTTCTATTCATCGAGGCACGTTACCGTAGCTGTGCCGAGTGAGTCCACGGTTGCCGGTGAGTAAGCATGCGCCTGGCGTTCACGCGCCCGCTGATCAGACCATAGTGCAGCTTGTGGTTGTCCGCAACAACTGAAAGCCTACGTATACGCTTACTCCGTCTCAAAGAGATGAGTTCATAAATAGTTATGCCTGACCAGTGTAGGCGCCTATATCACGTGCCCGCGAACTAGCTGTTCGAAAAATGTATTTAGACAAGTGTATCATTGTCAAACCGATAGCATGCACATTTCGTTGCATAATGTACAAGTGCTAGATCAATGATATGACGTCCTTCACTATTTCTGTCACACACCAACACGCACAGAGGGAAACTGCAGCGTATTGCACCACGTGTTCATCCAGAACGGAACCCACGGCATCGTCGTAGCAATCGCCGCCGGCACCACAGCAGGTCGCAACAGCAACGCCGCTTCCAGGGCGGTCCCGGGGGTCCAACTCCCCGCCGAGTGCGGTCCCCCGACCTACGCGCAATGCAACACAACGGTCGTCTACTACTACCCAGGAGACGGTAACTTAACCCTCCTCATCCCGGTAGTGGGCGGGGTGCTTATTCTTACCTACTACTACGACCCTGGAGCAGGCTGGAGTCCCACCCCTACAGAGCCCTGCGTCCTCAAAGTGCTGGGTAACTGTAACCCCATCGCCGTTGGGCACATCCAAGACTCCACGCTGTCCGTACTTTGTCTCGACTTGTCCCCATCGGGTAGCCATTTTGGTACCCTGCTGCTGACGCTGGATCCCACTGATGCCTGCCAGTCGTCACTCGCAGAGATCGGAACGTACAATCTCGATTGGTTGCCCTCGCTGTCCAATCCCGTCCTCGTCCAGGTGTTGGCCAACTGCCCGCAGCTCTCTGTGGTGACCGCAGTCGTGGTGTTTGCTGACGGGAATGGTGTCTACATGGCTTCCATGAGCCAGACTGCTCCACAACCGTTCCTGAAGGTCTCTCTTTCGGGCGAAACATGCCCGACGACCGGACCCTCTCTGGAATACTACGGGGAGGATACGTTTCTGCTCAGGTGCTCTGCGGGGGAGGCTCTGACCTTTGACCCCTGCCACCAAGCGCTGCCGCACGTCACCAATCACTCCCTCTCTGTTCCGTACCCGTGTTCTGCCTCCGGAGTGGTGGCATGGATGTACCCTGCAAACAATTCCATTGTTGTCCGCTTTGAGAATGGAACCGTGACTCAGCCCATCGTTCTGGGCAGCGTGTCAGAAGCCAGTTGTGTCAACGCCAAAGATCCTCAATTTGTTTATCGTCATGCCAACGGTTCAGTGTACGTGGTCAGGATTCAAGATGGCCACGTGACCACATTGGGCACGTCTGTATGCTCCATGCCTCCCTCCTCCCCAGCCCTCTGCTCCGGACTGGACTTCACAGAGCACGAAGGGTCCTTCTTTGTGGGTTTTTTTGATGGCTTGACGTACAAGATGGCCAACCTCAGCTGTCCTGGCGAGGCCCCTGCAGTGGTGGGTGTGGCTTTCAGACCAGATCTTTCCACCTCCTTTGTCGGCCCTGATGAGCAGAGGTGCCTGTGTTTCCCACAGGCACCCACCCTCCCTCCATCACCATCTTCATCGCTATCAGCAGTGATTATTGGTGCCACGTCAGCCTCAGCTATAGGAGTAGCAGCAGCAGGAGTAGTAATATTGATTGTGGTTTTAAGGTACATATTATGGTGTGTGTGTGTGTGTGTGTGTGTGTGTGTGTGTGTGTGTGTGTGTGTGTGTGTGTGCGTGCGTGCGTGCGTGTGTGTGTGTGCGTGTGTGTGTGTGTGTGCGTGTGTGTGTGTGTGCGTGTGTGTGTGTGTATGTGTGTGTATGTGTGTGTTATGTACATGTATGTTATGCATGCCCTGTGTGTGTATGTGTGTGTATGTGGGATGTGTGCATGGCGTGTGTGTATGTGGGATGTGTGCATGGTGTGTGTGTATATGTGGGATGTGTGTGCATGGCTTGTAGAGTAGTTGTATTCCATGATGACCCTATTCATGTAACTTTCAGGAAGAAATGCAAGGCCCAGTATGATTCTCTTCCGTAAGTATTAAAGCAAGTTAGCTGTCCACATACTGTATTGACAGATTTCTCTACCTTGCTTCTCCTCCACCCTCCTTTCTCCCACACCTCACATACTTTCCCACCCGACTCATTTATTCCTCTCTCCCCCTCTCTTTGTAATCCTCTCTCCCCCTCTCTTTGTCATCCCGCACATTACACTCTGCATGATTGCTCTGAACGTCTTTGTTCTCAGAACTCAGCCAGAGGGCAATGAAGAACCACAACAAGAAACGGAAGAGTGTTCCAACAGGAACGGCGCAACGGACTTGGAGAATCATCGAGTAAATGCACCAGCCTTTCCTGAGTCCAGGGAGCAGCATAACCATTCTGCCCTGGCCATGTCAAATGACCCCCTTCTTCCAAACACGAGCACCAACCATGACTTCGCCTGACATGAACTGTTTTTTTTGTACCTTTATACTTTTGTATTTTGTGAACTAATGCAGGCTCATAAATGTCTTGATGTGTGAAATGAATAGGTATGTTTAGGAAATTTAATATGGCGCCGAAGGCGCCCTCGTCCAGTGGTCGTGCAGTGGTCGTTGACTGCCAAAACATTGCTAAAAAAATTTAGTGTAAGACGGGTGCTTTTTGACACCGGATTCGGATTCCGGGTGCAAATTGACCTGGTCAGTCGCGCCACCCTAAATATATATCCTAACAGCGTCAATGCCGAGTTTTATGCTGCCTATGTGTCGCTATTAGTAATATGCGCGCACTATTCGTGGTGGATTGGAAGGGAGGGGGCGGTAGCAGTCGTTGCAAAGGACAGATCACCGCCACAATGCGGTGTTCTTCTAAAGCTCAAGTAGGGCGTTCCGCAATCTGAAATTGTGGCGATCCATCCTACATGTTTATGCTAGTCATGTCGTCACAGTTGCGGATGGTTACATCACCTCTAAATCATCCGCAGGGGCTGGGTACCGGATTATGTTTACTGAGTATGCTAATATGATTCCTTAGCAGTTAAGAGCGATGTCATCTCTGTTAATCCTCTTGTGGATCTCGGCAAGTTCGGCCATAAAAGGTTAGTTTGGGCTTGGGTCGGTCCGTGCGATTGTATTAGAGAGCGAAAATGGCGTGAAAAGCGGACCTGCTACACGGCACGTGCACAGAAGTTATAGGTTATTCAGAGCCGAAGTGGGCGCGCGTATTTGGCGAAGGTCGACGAAGCCATGACCTTAAAGTTACATCAAGATCATCCCATGTGTGTGCATGTGTGTTTGTGTGTCTGTATGTGTGTGTGTGTGCATGTGTGTTTGTGTGTGTGTGTGTACATGTGTGTCTGTACATGTGTGTGTGCATGTGTGTGTGTCTGTGTATATGGGTGTGTATATGGGGTGGGGTGGGGTGCATGTATGGGGTGTGTGCATGTGTGTGTGTGCATGTGTGTGTACATGGGATGTGTGTATGGGGTGCGTGCATGTGTGTGTATGGGGTTGTGTATGTGTATATGTGTGTGCACTTGTGTGTCCTTGGTGTGTGTGTGTGTGCATGTGTGTTGTATACCATTAACATTAACATCGACCACCCTAACCCCTCCTCCTCCTCATCACCCTAACCCCTCCTCATCACCCTAACCCCTCCTCATCACCCTAACCCCTCCTCCTCATCACCCTAACCCCTCCTCCTCCTCATTACCCTAACCCCTCCTCCTCACATTACCCTAACCCCTCCTCCTCCTCATCACCCTAACCCCTCCTCCTCCTCATCACCCTAACCCCTCCTCCTCCTCATCACCCTAACCCCTCCTCCTCCACATTACCCTAACCCCTCCTCCTCACAGTACCCTAACCCCTCCTCCTCCTCATTACCCTAACCCCTCCCCTCCTCATTACCCTAACCCTCCTCCTCCACATTACCCTAACCCTCCTCCTCCTCATTACCCTAACCCTCCTCCTCCTCATTACCCTAACCCCTCCCCTCCTCATCACCTTATCCCTCCTCATCACTCTAATCCCTCCTCCCCAGACTGCACCACAGTATCCCACGTCTTCCTTCGCAACACAACAAGGGGCGTCGAGGTGGGCGTGGCTTCTCCCCACGCGCCCTTCAACAGCACCCTGATTGATGGAGTGTACCTACCTCCGGAGTGCAGCCCAGCATCTCCAGGGCATCGCTCTCCCTGTAACCTTACGTCCATCCTCAGCAAGCCCTCCCCCTCAGACAGCCTGAGCCTTACAGCGTACGTTCCCGCAAACAGCTCCCTCTTAGTCTTGAAGTTTACGGGGAGCAGCACAGGGCAGGAGTATAATCTGACGGACGTTACCGTGGTGATGACACCAGGGGGCTGTAATCCACTGACCATTGGTCGTAGCGTGGACCCTGAAGAGCTGGACGTGTTGTGTGTGAAGGGGTCGGATGTGACCTCATTGACACTTGACTTGAGCAGCGGAAAGCCAGTTTTTAAAGTCTTGGACAGCATGAGGGTGTCAGGCCCACTCTACACATCCTTTTTCACTGCTTCAAACGCAAACTGTCCATCCGTTGGTACGATTGCAAATACTGTTGTGTTCCTGGACAGTTTCAGAGCCGTAATTGCTGCGTTTACGACCACAGCGCCAAGCCTGTTCACTGAAAGGAACTTTGATTTCCTCAGTTCAGCGTGTCCAGGCGTTGGCCAGTTGGAGTCCTATGGGAACGCCTTTCTGCTCAGGTGCTCGACCACAAGTGCTTTCACCTTTGACCCCTGCCATCAGTCACAGCACGTCACCAATCACTCCCTCTCTGTTCCGTACCCGTGTTCTGCCTCCGGAGTGGTGGCATGGATGTACCCCGCAAACAACTCCATTGTTGTCCGCTTTGAAAATGGAACCGTGACTCAGCCCATCGTTCTGGGCAGCGTGTCAGAAGCCAGTTGTGTCAACGCAAAAGATCCTCAATTTGTTTATCGTCATGCTAACGGTTCGGTGTACGTGGTCAGGATTCAAGATGGCCGCGTGACCACATTGGGCACGTCTGTATGCTCCATGCCTCTTACCTCCCCAGCCCTCTGCTCCAGACTGGACTTCACAGAGCACGAAGGGTCCTTCTTTGTGGGTTTTTTTGATCGCTTGACGTACAAGATGGCCAACCTCAGCTGTCCTGGCGAGGCCCCTGCAGTGGTGGGTGTGGCTTTCAGACCGGATCTTTCCACCTCCTTTGTCGGCCCTGATGAGCGGCGGTGCCTGTGTTCCTCACAGGCACCCACCCTCCCTCCAACTATGACAGAACCACTGTCACTCTCACAGTCTCCATGGTCACCATCTCAGAGCGCATCCTCATTTCCTACTACCACACCTCCACCTTCTCACAATCAGACACAAACCCAAGCTATGCTACCATCCATTTATGGGCTAATTATTGTTGTCAGCCTGATGTTCCTCATTATCTGCTGTGTTGCTGTCATACTGGTAGTACACGTGCGACGAAAATATTATGGGTAGGTTTTATCTGACAGTGGAGCTGTGTTAGATCCATTTGGGAGAGTAGATCATGATCTGCTGGACAGGAGGTTTATAGGCATGGGGACCTGTTCCAGCTGTGAATCATTACAGAGGTTTAGTGTTGAATGCTGTAATATACATGTACACTGGTTTGTTGTGAGTTGTTGGGCGTTCTGGGGTAGTAGTACAGGAGGCAGCTTGAAATGTGGCATCACTTTATGCCGTAACACATCATTTCTGTATTAATTTTTTTTTTCTGTTTCAGGAAAAATAAATCGAAGCTGTGTGTTCAGCAGGAGGACTCGCTGAGTGCTGGGAAGACGTCTGCAATAGCTCAACCGTGCTCATCTCTCCACAGCTCTTCTTCTGTAAATAATGAGGATTTAGAGCAAGGACTAGCCACCTCAGAGTCTGCCAGCACAGGTAGTGATGTGTCACCTAAGCCTGAAGTGGAGACTGGTTTCGAACCTAACAAGTCTCAGCTACATATGGCAGGGTCGAAGAGCATAACGAGAAGCTGGTTGCCTGTCCAGCCAGTCCAGAACTCTTTGCATGAGGAGCCCACCATTGAACCGGTACAGGTGAGCAGTGAGGGGCCACATGACATGTCCCTGGAGACAGGACAATGTCCCCCTTCCATTGGGGTTCACGATGTGGTGCGGCAAAATGATGACTGCACAAGAAGTGAAGACAGAAGGAATGATAGAGCAAGCAAAATGGAAGCACTTGGTACAAATGGAGCAGCATGGTAGTGCATAGTAGTAATTTTTGTTTCAATTTTTATATCTTCTGAGGCTTGGTGGCTCCATCTTTTTTTAACTTTTTTTTTTTTTTGGGTGGAGCCTGTCCAATCTTTGGGATTGATGTAAACTGTGTGGCTGAATTAGATCTGTATATCATCGCTGATGTTTGTGGATTTATGTCTTAGATTAATTGTGTATGTCTGATATTCGCGGGAAATTACCACGTGGTTGATGCGTGCGCTGGTTTGGAATTGAGCTGAGAGGTTATAATGACGATAGGAATTAAAACATTGTTTCTTTCATTATAGCTTATCAACGAATACATAAACTTTATTACTTCAAGCTAGGGTAATGACTTTAGTGGTTACAACGAGAGCTTCACAAGCTCAAGATGTGAGGTCAATTCCAGCCCTGGGTCCACCAAATACCCCCCCCCCCCCCCCACGTAGTCTTATTCCATTATTTCAACACTAGGAGCAGCCTTGGTTCTTGTCAGAGATGTGACAACCGAAAAGTGAAAGAGTTGCACACTATCTGTTCGATTTGGTTTCTATTGACTTGGGAGTGTCACTTAATAGGAATTCTTCAAGAGAGAAACAAAGAGAGTAGAGAATTGGCTGGCATCTTTTTGATCTCTCCTCCTCTCTCGTCGCCTAGATCTCTCGTCATCCCTCTCTCCATCTCGATGCTCTCATCTCTCTCTCTGAGCTCTCTACGCATATCTCTTCTCCGTCTCTCTCCTCCTCACCTCTTCTTCTCCCTCTCTCTCTCATTTTTTCTCCTCTCTCTCTCTCTCTCCTCTCTCTCTATTTTTTTTTCTTCTCACCCTTGCTAATTTTTCATCCATTCTACTCTATTTGCTGTACAGACCACATAGTGCCTGAAGCCTGGCACTGATATCTTCATTGGGACCAAGAGCAAAAAGGTCCTCTTGTGGTCTCCACAGCCTTGGACCCACACACCAAGTACAGTACAGTCTTACTGTACAAATCATTGGTTGAGTGCTCTTCACTTATGCAGAAGGCACAAATTCAACGGCCATTCTTGTCGCATGCCCTTCTGGTCCTGAGAGAACAATCCTCCCCATCTGAGGGAAGTTTGTCGATGAATCCTGGAATGTCACTGATTTTGCCATCTGCAAGGTGAATATGAGTTAAATCTTGTTCTTGTTTTTTGTCAGGCCCTCTTGCATTCACTTCCCTGAACTCCTCCCATGGGCTCAAGGGTGTTACAGCCAACGCCCTCTTTTGTGGCATTCAATTGGGTGTCTTACACTAGCAATGTGGAGTTCAACAAGGTGACCCTCCAGGGCCCCGTCAACAAGCTGACCCTCCAGGGCCCCGGGGCCATTATTTTGCCCTGGTCCTCCACCAGCTGCTTGCTATGGTTGATGCTGATGATGGCTGCATTAGATTGGTCTTCAATTCATGGCACCTTGATGATGGGGTGTTGGTCAGCAAGCTATACAGAGAGCTTTGATCATCAAGCCTCACTTTCTGCAAGAGCTTCACCAATGGGCGTTGTATCAGAGCTTTGAAGTTGCTGTCCAGTTTGATTGCCGTTGGCACTCAGGTTCCTTAGCTGACCCTCCACTTTTTGTGGTGACCTCTGCAAAATGGCACACCTTGCATGCATCACATCCCCATCTCTTTGTGCTACAGCCTAGGGTCCCTTTGTGCTACAACCTTAGGGTCCCTTTGTGCTACAACCTTAGGGTCTCTTTGTGCTACAGCCTAGGGTCCCTTTGTGCTACAACCTTAGGGTCCCTTTGTGCTACAACCTTAGGGTCCTATGATTCTGCTGTGCATGAGTGCTTTGCTGACGGCACGTCTGTAGACACCAGTGCAACAGCCTGGCTACAAGCTCAACTGTTGGTGCATTCACTGGTGCTGCATTCTCTAGCAGCTTATATAGCCTCACTGTAGATTCTCCCTGTGCCTCACATTGCTACCTTCAGGATGTTATTTCCCTTTTTAGCAGTTGTGTCACCCCATCTCATGCCATCACTGTGCAATCAATGTTCCGGTCACCCTGCCATCAATGGGCCCTGTCTTCTAAGACTGAAGATTGTCAATTTAACAGGCTTTTTTTCCTCCAGTTCAAAAGCTAACAGTTCACCTCTTGGCTGTTCTGCTCCCCACACATGTTCATGGCTGTCAGCTGTCCCTAGGCCCGCTGAGTTTCAAGTTGCCTTACTGTGGTGGCTTGGTTCAGACTCTGCAAAGGGGTCTAAGTGTGCTCATTGCCACAATAACCTGCTTGATCCCCTGGTCCCCATGCAACTACCTGTAAGCGTGGTGGGGACACAGTCATCCGGCATAACAAGCTGAGGGATAGTTTCACTACCTCCTGCAAGCAGGCTTGCCTAGTATAAGTGTACAGATTGAAGCTGATTGCAGCTGTGGTTTTGACAGACCATCAGACTTGTCTTGTCCTGTTCGCGACTGGGAATGTGGCAAGCCCGTTGCTTTTGACTTCACAGCCATGTATCTGCTAAATGGGGCAAGGAAGCACAGAAAGCCTTCCTCCCAGCTGGCTGTGCATCTTGCCGCAAGATCAGGTAGTCACAAGGCTATTGACCTTGTCAACTACTTCGGTCACCTCAACATCCCGATCTGCAGCTAGAGCCTTCTATCCCATGGGAGCTGATGCAGGAATTTTTGTGAAGGAGTCTAGAATGAATAATGAATGAGGGGGAAGGTTGTGGGATGGATCCTCCTGGTGCTACCTAGGGGGTATAACGGAGCGCTGTAAGCTACCCCATGAGGTCTGGAATGGAGCCCAAGAAGCTTAATACCTCTTGCGCATATAACAATACTAAAATAAACGCATGTACGGGCAGTGCTTGTCAGCACTCAAACTAGTACTTTAAACTAATACTCCAGTTGGGATGAATAATTGAGAACCCAAGAATATCTCTCCCATGGGCTTGTTACAAGTTGGATACCATTTCTTGACATGATAGAGAGCCTATGCCTTTTTAGCCCAGACCCCTTATGCCAGAGAGAACCCTAGACTATTTGATCTGTTCCAAAACTTCAGCCCTTATTAAATACGCTGTGGTCACTATGCTTGACACATGCTCTTATTGTTGGCACAGTAACCTTACTTGTCAACCATGCACAAACATTTCAGTACCAGTTAATCTTGGCAGTGCCTCCCCAACCGCAATGGGATGGATATCTAAGGGGTGACGTGGTTTTGACTTCTGAAGAGCTGTGAGAAAGAGACACTCTCCAGGTATCGAGAGATGTCTAGCTATTATTATTGTGACATCCTTTGACTAGGCTGTCAGAATTTCATAGTCAGCCTTACATGTACTACGAAAAACGGTTCTTACATTTTCTGATAAAAATTTACACCTCTCGTGCGTGTTGCACGCCCCTATAGCAAATCGAGTAGGTATTTGCAACGCACAATAGGTACCCCAGTCCTTCCTTAGAAATTTAAGAGGAGAGACAACGATAGCTAAGCTTCCTTTGTGATTACGAAGTAGGTGTATCAATTAGTAAATAACAGTAATAACAATAAGAATGCACTACATGCAGGTTAATAACAAACTGCAGGTGTAATATAATAATGTAATTATCTAAATAACTTAATTATATATATGTCACTGTCCTCAAGCTATCTTATACAAGTGGCAGTACGGTGGTTAGCTTTGATATTAATATTATCCAGGGGGCCTTTATTGTGGTTTCCCTTACAAAGTACGATCGCTAAGTCTAAATGGCATAGCCCAATGGTGCACAGAACTACGAGCAGTCTATGATTGATGCAATGGCTACGCATGCCAATGAAGCGACGATGTGCGTCCATATGAGGGGGAGGGGAGGAAGGTCGAGGGATGGACTGTGCAATTGGTGTCGAAAGAAGTTGCACGGTAAGCAATGGCATGCGTCTAATCACACAATCGACTGCCTATGATCGATCACACATACACAATCTGCTGTGCGTACCACATATTTAGCTTGGGCCGTTATAATTCAGTAGCACAGTTCGAATTTACCCGCAAAGCATAGGCTAACAATGTGACACATGCAGACCTAACCTGCATTACCGCTCACATTTCCGGGCATGCCGAATGCTCCCAACGGTCACCGAGTTTTTTCTTTGTCAGGGAAATTCCACGGGAGAGTCGGTTACTAAGAATAAAGTAGACGTAATCTATGAATTACATATTAGACCTCTATAAAGTGATAGGTCGCATACTATAAAATTACCTTAGTATTGTAATGGCGAATTTAGCCAATATATGTGGTTTGGTGTTGACTTTGACTTCGCTGCAGTTCTGCTCCAGTATTCGGCGAAGTGAGTTCGCACGCACGCTTATCAAAGTGCAAGGCGGTGCCTCGCTTTTGTAATGTAATGTGCATTATCCATGCGGGCACGATGTAGTAGCTTGTTAAGTTCGTGATTCATGAAATACATGCGAGGGATTCAATATCTTTGAGGCGTTAATAGACGGAATGAAATCCTAGTGCGGCAAAGATGTATAATCACAATTGTCCGACCTCTCTCTCTCTCTCTCTCTCTCTCTCTCTCTCTCTCTCTCTCTCTCTCTCTCTCTCTCTCTCTCTCTCTCTCTCTCTCTCTCTCTCTCTCTCTCTCTCTCTCTCTCTCTCTCTCTCTCTGTCTCTCTCTCTCTCGTCTGTCTCTCTCTCTCTCTCTCTCTCTCTCTCTCTCTCTCTCTCTCTCTCTCTCTCTCTCCTATTTCTGTATTTCAAGCGTTTTCAGGTATTCTGTTCAGTTCAACTTTTCTCCCACATCTCATTCAGGCACTTGTACCATTCAAGATGCTGCACATTACACTGTGATGGCCAAAAGTCAACAGAAAGGAATAAAAGTCACCTTTATTTCTCCATCTGGCTCTCTCAGCTTTGTGGAGATTGATGCATACTCCTTGCCTCCTGAGTGCTCAACCTCCCATCGCTGCAACATGACTGTGCAGTTCAATGGAACGGTGGCTGCAGTCCTCATACCCTTAGAAAGGGGTGTGGCCCACATATATTACACCTATGATCCTGTGCAAGGTCAACTTGTGTACAACAGCTATCACATTATTGCTGTCAACAGGAGATGCAACCCGATCTCTTTATCATTCACTACAACGTCGATGGCATTCCTGCTCTGTTTGAACATGACTGACAGTACACCTTTTGTTGATTTCATGGACCTTGATCTTGGAAGTGGTAATGACAGCCTTCACCAGGCCTCATATTTGAGTACCTGGAACATTCTTAATACAGACTATTTCTCAGAGTCGCTCTATATTCCTGACCAGGCCAACTGTCCGAACATAAACCCAGTTATTTCGAGCAACATCTTTGTGATGGATGACCTTTACGCAGTGGCCTTCATCACTAATCCTGACCTAGGTATCTATGTGACTTCTCTAGACGTATTGCCTCTAAGCTTAGCCCCTCTTTGCCTTGAGTTTCTTCGTCTAGAGTATTACGGCAATAACAGGGTCATCATGCGCTGCTCAAATACCAATGGCATTATTTATTCTCTCTGTGCTGAGAATGCTATTGGGTACGACACATCGCGGGGCATTCCGTATCCATGCTCTGATTGGAACACAGTCGTTACTCACTTTTCCAATGGCTCCCTTCATGTTTCTTCCTTTCCGTCCATACAAATTACTCTTCCATTCACCATTGCTGATGCTCTGTGTGTCAATGGCAAAAATCCTGCATTTGTGTTTGCACTGAGCAATGGCACCGTGTTAGTGCTGGCTGTCTACAGCAGAGAACTGATAGAGGTAACAAGAACTGCTGTGCCTAGGCTAGGCAGGTGGTTTTCACGGAGTGCAGATCCATCCATAATCAAGTTGAATGATGGTCAGATCTTCATGGTTGTGGAGACAGTGTCAGGCCACATTTCCATTAAAAGCCTCACATTTGGAGAGGCCAGTTTGAGCGTATCTTTCCCAGCGTTGTATTCATCTTCAACATGTAATGAATTAACTGCAATTTTGGACGCACCAACCAAGCCCCCTGTTGTCATCATTGCATCCATATTTGCCATCTGTGCTGTTGCTATTGTCATACTGGCTATTACTGCTATCATTCTCACATATAGAAAGTGAGTGACAGTTGATATTAACTGGTCCATTAAGACACATGTAGCTTAACCATCCTGCTTGGGGGACTGTTTAATACACAATATTAAAACCTCAATCTCGATAGTGAATGCAATAGAACTAAATAGTTCATATGATCGACTTTTATATGAGCTGGACTTCAGCATAAGCTATTGCAATATTGTATTCATTATTATGTTTAAATTCCTCCACACTACTCATTTTTTGTATTTACCCGCTCAACTCCACCCACTTAGGAAAAAATCAGGCACTGCAAGGTTAGTCATAAGCCTCCAAATGCACACATTCTGGCTGAGACAATTGCATTTCAATGTGTTGTGCTTAACATGATGTCTACACCTCAGTAGCACGGAGCAGAATCCACAGGGCACCAGTCAAGGATCGCATGAAACAGGTCTACCTTCTGATGATATCACTCAACGCTTCAACTATGTTGCTCCACACTCGCAGGATGTCAATGAACATTCCCATGAGCACAATGATGGCCCTTTTTCAAAATGGCTGCAATAATACAACAGTGTATGGAAGTCTCTCTGAGACAACATGTGAGCCACATTGCACAAGCAATAATGGGAACCCTGGGTTTTTGACAGTTGACAGAATGGCCTTGGTGCAACCCCAGCTGATGCACCCTGAGGATGTGGCGCAGCAAAGCAACTCAAGAACAGACACAGATGACAAGCGCAATGACTATATCAACAAGGCTAGAACTGTCCATTAGCGCATAAAGGATTATAATTTTGAGCGTTGGGAGAAAATTGAAACAGTGCAACAGTATTGAAGTTTTAGACAAAGCATGTATTTGACAGTACAACACAGCAGGCTGTTGTGCTATTTGTATACATAGCGTGGCCTGCTTTGGCAGGTGATTAGCTGAAGGTATGTGTAGACATAGTCAAATAAGGTAAACAGGCCCACACTATCAAAGCAGCCCCCACACCCTCAGTCTACATAGCACTACAGTGTCCCTAATGCTGCAAATGATGCCATGCTGGGCATCAAAGCCCTTCTGTTTTTTGGTCATAGTGGTGGGCGTGATCTCGTGATGTACGAAAGAACTATCACATGATATGTCACCTGTTGTATGTTTGGGTATCCACTATTGCTGTTCACCAAAACGATTTTATATGCTTAACCAAAGCCCCAATGAAGGGTGTTGACACAAACTGAGAAGTAATCTTTATGTTAGTCAAAAAGCGTGGAAAGGTAAGCCAATTTCCAGCCACATGCTTATCCATGCTTCTTGTATTGTGTTAATATGGTATACTTCTGATCACTTGCGGTTGAAAGTTGAATTAATACATTGTCTGCCAGTATTTGAGGGTACCATATATGGCACTAACAAGGCATAGCACTAAATATTAGATAAGCATGACTGATAAAGCCACCATTGACTATGACAACATAGTAAATTGCATTCTTTAACTCTAACACATAATATGAGCATGTGGTAACTGCAGATTAATTATTCACCACTGGAGTGGCACATATTGGATTCGTAGCCAGATCAGTGTGCTGATTGCCTTATTTTTCATGGTGCCTGAAAACCTTAAAGTTATTAAAGCACAACACGTTTATTGATAGTTACTGAACAACACCCAGGTTCTATGACTCTAATTAAAAACAGCCCTGGTGGAGTACGGAGGGCTAGTTGAAACTCCTTCTCCCCGGATCCGCCACTGCAACCTGGGTAACATGGTGGAGGTCTGCATTTGCCACCATTGCCATCGGCTAAACCGGAGGCTTGTCTTTCGAGTGGGGAGAGTCAACAGTCTAAAACTTGTGACCACGCATGTACAGTGTGTGTACTCCCAGGAGAAGTTTATGCACGTCTGAAATTTTTTTTTTACGTTGGATGGTTGTGTAATTAAGGCCGGTGTCACAGGAGTACGCGTCCCCCCGGATTACGCGTCCGGCCGGACTCGTGGTCCTAGGATACTAGGTCCGCCGTTAGGATTACCCGTCCGGCCGGACGCGTGGTCCTAGGATACGAGGTCCCCCATTGCCCCTTGTTGACTTCGTTACCGGTAGCAGGAGGTATAGGTAAGCCAAATAAATTAAGCTTTGCCCATAAGCAGCAGATATATATATATATATAATAATATGTAGCTTTGGAAATCAGTATTTATGTACAATATAATATAACATCCGATGCCCTAGAATCTCAGTGACGCTGTCCGAGTTACCACCACGTTCGCTAGGTCGTTCCACGCCAAAAGTAATCATAATCAATGCACCAATACACTTAAATACCAATGCACAACCATGTGTCAGCATACACACACCCCGCGATCCTTCTAGAAGCGCAGTCCCCTCTCCATTTCAGGTCTCAATTGTCATCTCATTCAGTGGCCAGGCAGGATCCGTCTGGCCCTGACAGACGCAATATTAATAATACTAAACATGCGCACGTGTTTAAAAGTTTATGAAATGAGTGAGAAAACGAGCGAAACGAGTGAAAAGAAAAGGAGTGAAAAGGAAACGCGTGGAATGAGGAAAAAGGAAACGAGCGGAAGGAGTGAAAAGGAATGAGCGATTCGAGGGCGGAAAAGGAAACGAGCGGAAGGAATGAAAAGGAAATGAGCGGAAGGAGTGAACAGAAAACGAGCGTAAGTAGTGAAAAGGAAAGGAGCGAAAAGGAATTGAGCGGAAGGAGCGAAAAGGAAATGAGCGAAGGGAGTGAAAAGGAAATGAGTAGGAGTGAGAAGAAAGACCAAGAAAAGCTGCTTTATCAAGACGTAATGAAATATATTATGGAAAGGGCGTACAGAGTGGATGCTGAAAAGAACTGGAAGAGGACGATACGCAGGAAAGCAGGAGAGTTTGTACTCGAGGATGGTCAGTTGTATACCAAAGGTGATGATAGAAGACGTTGGGTGTTTGACGAAGAAGACCAGAAGAGAGTGACCGAAGCTTGCCACGACGAAAAACTAGGTAATATCTCCTTGTGTATCATGTAAACATCATGACATTGTATTCCATTTTCATGCATGACCAGGTGGAGGCCATTTTGGCAGGGATAAAACATTGCAGAAGGCATGCTCTCGTTTCTATTGGCATGATATGACCAACGACATTAAAGAACATATTAGAACGTGTGATACATGTCAGCGAACCAATAAGAAGCTAAGCAAGGCCTCTGTGAGGTCTGAAGTGTGGCATCAAGTTGGAATTGAACTCGTTGGACCGTTGACACTGACACGTAATAATAACAGGTAAAGTTCTCATGCTGGGCTTCATGTAATCGATTGTACATAGTGTATAAAAACAAGTAATTATGCAACAAAATGGGAGAAGTTGTACAAAAAATTATATTATTTTGTTCGAACAAGGTTATCTTTTGCGTTCATAATCTATATATCCTAGCCTGTTTTTGCACTGATGGCTCCAGAGTGAAATGGTAATGTGGTTTAGGGATTGATGTAATTTAAGCAACTCCTTGCATATTTGCAACAGTGTGAAAAAATATTGGCTTGTGTTTATTTGTACTAGGTACTTATTTTATTCTCTTTGTACATTGCTCCTTCCTTATTTATTATGGAACAAATGTCGTAAAGTTCCGGGTATAATTATAATACCTTCCTCTCCATCCCCATGTATGCATAGAAAAAATTACTTTTTTTCTTAACCGATCGTATCTCAGTAAAAAATAAGCGCTATAGTAGTTACTTATAATAAAATTAATATTGAACAACTTTTATTTCTCAAACAACATAATTGGTTAGTCCTAGCGCTTAATATGGTGATGGAGATATGCTCGTGTAAAAAAACATTCCATTTTCTCCATGGAGGGCGGAGGGGGTGTTGTATCCGGGACTCTACGGTACGTTTTTGTGCAGTGTGTAAGTTGATAATTAAACAGCACTGATATTTGACATTATTTATCCTCACATTGCCATTTTGTGATCTTCTGTCAGGTTTCTAGTAACATGCACAGACTATTTTTCAAAATGGCCCGAAGCTCAAGCTCTTCCATACAAATGTGCTGAAGGGATAGCCAATTTCATTTATTCCCTAATTGCTAGGTTTGGCTGTTTTAAAGTATGCATTTCAGATCAGGGTCGTGAGTTTGTAAATGCACTAAATGAGAAGCTTTTTTTACTGACGGGAACTAGCATCGTATTGCAAGCGCATACCACCCGCAAACCAACAGACTTGACGAAAGGCTGAATCAAACTGTTACAAAGTCGCTTGTTAAATATATTAATGCTGATCAAGATGACTGGGACGAACACTTAGAATCAGTTCTTTTCTCATATCATACAAGTGTTCATGCTACAACTAAATACACACCCTTTTTTCTTATGTACGGTAGAGAAGCAGTATTACCCATCCAGCTACACACCAGTAATGTGGATAATGGTCATGCAATCCCAGAAATTGAAAGTGAAGCTCAGAGGCATGCTGCAAGGCTGGATACGATACGCACTGAGACTTTTATGAAAGTTGCATCTAACATTGAAAATGCTCAAGCTAAACAAAAGCTTTACTATGACCGCAAGCATGCAAAGGCAGAATTCAAACTAGGAAGCCCAGTTCTTTTAAGAAATATGAGAAAGCTTTCTCGAAAAGGAGGGAAAATGGATGATGAGTGGACAGGCCCTTTTACAATAGCTGAAGTATGTGATAAGGGGTTGTATTTATTAAAGAATGAATACAGCAAGGTTTTAAAAAATTTATATAATTCAATCCAGTTGAAAACATATGAAGAAAGGCAAATTCATGAAGCTGCTAGTGATCTAGGGCAGGTTCATGCTGCTGCTAGTGACGAGGAGATAGCAAGCAAAATTGAACAGGATTTTACTGCATCTCACAATGAAGAAAGTGCAAGCAAAGAGAGACTGGCCATAGATGTGGCTGATTCTCACAATGAATAAATCTATGGCAATGAAATTTCTACTCGTGAACTGCTTCATGAGCAATTGTTTTCACCACAATTGTTTCGATTATGGCGAACAGGTGCCAATGAACTTGCATTTAATCCAGCAGAAGATGATGATGACTTTGAAGTAAGTTATTCAGTCTTTAACACGTTATTTTATGTACGTTATGTAAATTTATATACTCGTACATGTATTTCCTAAGTACACCGGTATAAAAATATTACCTTACTTGGTTTTACTTTTTTTTAGACAACTGGATTAAATTCTGAAGCTGGTGAATATGCCCTGAACAAGGATCTTATTGTAGAGCACTGGCTGACTCATCGTGCATATAATAAAGAAGCACCTTTAAGAGATTTCTGCGGAGGGCAGTTTTGTAATAATAAATGAAAATCTTTCCGAAGAGTTTGATCATTTCAGAAAGCATGACATTAATGGAAGTTTCTATCCAGTGGAGTCTCTTCAACTTCTGGAGTGTTGGTTCAAATCCAGTGGCATTAGTATTAAGACCATTATTAGATATGGCAAAAGATACTTCCTAATGTCTGCAGCGAATATTGATGCATTCTGTCAGTAGGTTATGGAGACAAGAAAGTTGTTCAATAAAGATGATGTGGTTCTTGACAGCCTAAACTTAGCCAGTAAGCCAGATTTGAATGTTTGCGCCTCTGGATTCATTAAATTACGACCTGATAATTGTACAACGAATGAAGCAAAAGTTAGCATGAATGATTGTGATGAGGAGAAACAACAAAGTAAGAAAACCAGTGATGAAGAGAAGCCGATAAAGAAAGCCAGAAAGGTTAGATGTCGTAAACAATGGATGGAAGTGGAAGATGTTAAGCTCTATGAAGAACACAGATGCATCCTGGAGAGTAACAAGTGGGTAGATGATGTGCTGATTAATGCTTCACAGTTCCTTCTCCATAGCCAATATGGCCGATCGGGATTTCAAGCAACAACCTTGGCTTATAATTTAAGATTCGATGTAATGAGAGAATTCATTCAAATTCTACACAATGGAGAAGATCATTGGGTGACTATTTCGACCATTGGATTGCCATCTGGCCATGTGAACGTTTTCGATAGTCTTTATGACACCTGCAATAATTTTATCATTGAACAAATATGTGCAATTCTATGTACACCTAATGATGCGGTACATCTCCATTTCATGGATGCTGTGAAGCAAACCAATCATTCTGACTGCGGCCTATATGCCATTGCTTTTGCCGTAGATCTATGCTCTGGTCAAGACGTGTGTAAAAGGAACTATAGTGCAGTACTGATGCGTCCACAAAAAGAAGAAGATTTGAGCAATTATTTTTGGTTGTATGTATTCATTTAGTTCCATCATTAATTATTACACATTTACACATTTATTACACATTTTTGTTTACAAAATAGAAGATTTACTCCATTTCCTGCTTCAGATTGTCCAATCAGTAGTCGTGCTATAGCACAAAAAAAGAGCGTACACGTGAGGTGTACATTGTAGGATGCCAGATGCTGGATTAATGATTCAGTGCAATTCTTGTAAAGAATGGTTCCACAAAGAATGTGACATATCCATTCCAAAAGAAGCGTGGAACAATAAAAAATACAAATGGAATAGTAAAAAATGTCAGCCCAAATGAACATTATTTTTTATGCATACTCGTTTCATGTATTTATCACTGACATGTTGTATGATCAGAATATAATATTTTAAAACTAATTACAAACACAGTGGTCAGTGACTATGGCCTAGTGAAATTAAACCTCTAGTTCATTTTATTGAACTCTTTTAACATGGATGGAGGTTTATGAATAAATGTTATGGTTAATAACTTGACAATTAAAAAATATGCTCTCTAATGACCTATCTAACTATGACTTTGTTATGGCCAGTCAGCTAGTGTCAAGCCTGATCTAAAATTAAGTACATATTTATCATATTAGAAATCAACCATAAGTAAGTTATAAATCGTACCTAATTATTTGAAAATGGAATTAGCATTTGCGGGCATTGAGGTTCGATGTCTTCAATGAAAAATAGAATGAGTTATTTTTACATATACATATTATTGTATCCTTCTACAGTTTCCTGCGCTTAAAGTGCCTGCTTTTGGCACTGTTTTAAAAGATTTCAGACTTCACTTGGAGATAGCAGGTGTTCTTGGTGATAGAAGGAAGTCACAGGAGATGACCTAGGCAAGCTTAAGTATACAGAACAGGTGTGTGCAGATTTTTAAACTGATGCCCTCCATTGAATGAATAGGTGGTGCAAGAGGTCTTAAGAGTGTATCCTCCAGTAAGTAATGTAGCCAAGGAGGAACCCAGAGGTGGCATAATGTTGAGTGGCTACTATATTCCTGAGAGAACAGCTGTATTTGTAAGTTGTGGCTGAAACTAATTAGTAGTAATCATGTTTCATAATTGTTGTTAGCTTATTACATTAGTGTTGTGCTGAAATCCTGCCGGAATACTTTAATGATCCTGACACATTTGACCCATCTCAATTTGATGCAGATAAAACACGGTAAATTTGTTAATAAAATAATATTATGCATTATAGATATGTGGATGCATGTGTCCATCGGTCCATCCCACAGACCTGGTCCATTTGTATATTTCCCATTTGGTTTGAGTCATAGGTCGTGTATTGGACGTCATTTTGCCATGGTGAGTGAATTGCATCATTTCTTGAGGTCCACACCATTGATATGCCATCTACAGATTGAGGCCAAAGTTATCCTCGCACGGCTCCTGCAAACCTTCAAGGTGACACTACCTCCTTCATACAAGCTGGTGGTGGAACAGAAGACCACCCAACAAACAAAGGGTAATGTTCCTTGCACTCTTCGCTGTGTAACCCAAAGACACATGACATCATGCACATGCACACGCACTCGTAAATTATTAAACAAATTAGCTGCAATTTTGCCACTATAAAATCAATAATTATGTAGGCGTGATATCTTTTATTGACAAATAATTAACTAATGTTTGAATACCATGCACCACGCGCGCGTTTACTTTATAAGGTTTTAAACGAGTTTAACAGCGACGGTCGTTGTGCGCATGCGCAGATTCATATAGATATATAAATAAGCCCGTGCAGTGGAGCCAACGCCGGCTCGTGTAAGTCAACCCATCGACGTCACAAGGGACAGCGGTTCTTCACTCCCACCCCCCTCCCTCATCTCATAACATATGGGATGGTTACGACCACCGTATAGGCGTGATCAGTGTCCTGAAGGGCCGGTACTGGAGGGGTCTCCGCCCCCCTTCCAGTATCCCTCCTCCCAAAACCCAACCCCCCTGAAGCCCGGGGTCGAGGAAGGGATATCGGCCCAGGGTACACTTCCGCCATTGACAACCACGGATGAATTTATCTGTGGTTACAAGGGACGGAACAAGTACAGGGATACAATGTAAGGTCAGTTCTCAATACAGAGACCAGGTAAGCTGTTAACCGTGTGCGCGCACGTGCATGTATTAGGTGGTTATTTAATTCCGTCCCAGCTGCTGATGAATAACGAGCTGACACACGAAAAGTATCCGCGCCTACTTTAGCGAGTGTATCTGGTTCGGGCAGGCGACTACCTGCAAGGTAGTGGAGTGCCGACGCTTTGAAAACTGAGACGTTAGAAATAACGCTCTCTCTATCCGCACTCGAACATTAAAAAGTTTCTCCTGATAAGATAAAATTCAATCTGAACCTGCTTAAATTTAGGTTCATACATGTATTGTAGGATTGATGCAGAATTAATGATTGTCAATGGAAAACGTTGCTCGAGTCGATAACCTTCAATTCCATCACCACTACGGCGTGGCGTACGGTGATTCGCATGTATTTCCTCCGACTTCTCTTCCATTCATCCGATATGATTGGTCCAATTTCACACCACAGCGGCTATTTGAAGGCCACAGGACACCTGTACAGATCTCATAAATTTACTTTTTATGTAAATTTGGTATCAATCGTCATACGACCGAAAAAACCTACATTTCAAACTTGCTCTAATTAAGAGTTGAAGATATTTCCTGTACACATCGACGGCCCGGCAGGTAGGTTTTAAATAGGACACGAACCAAGGTCTTAGCCTGCATGGCAACTCTAATACTCGCCGACCTATTAGTAGTCAGGATCGGCCAGTCAAACGTGGTCGCAAAACCCTCCGTCCAGCAGCATTTCTATAAACCGACCAGAGACTGAATCATTTGTTTGTACTCTTAGCGGTCGAAAGGTTTATTAGTGTGAGCCATGTAGTTCGTACTGCAACCCCTAATACTGTGCATGTTACTACAGGGAAAATGAGGACATTTGGTCCAGCATGGCTGACCAGAACGTAGATAAAAGCACCAGGGGTCCACCTTCCATTATAGCATGCATTGTTGCATACACCAAGGTACAGAGCCTGGATCTGACAAAGAGACAGACGGGAAGGCGCTAGTATTCGAAGCTAGACTGATTTTAGAATACCGTGGATTGCAAAAGGTAATTAACGGAACTACAACATAATTGGATAACTAATTAAGGATACGAATACGACAATTTAAAAATATAAGGACATTATCATGCATGCATGCAAACTGTCAGAACGTAGCCAAAATGGACCATTATTGCTGATACCATGCAGTATGGTAATGGATTGATTTTGTCTTCATTACATTCTACTTGTACACTTTAAATCCAAACAAATTAATTAGCGATTTCATACCAGAGAGATTCTGATGCACTTATGTGTTCCACATTACGAAATGACCTCCTATAAGATATACTTACCTACACAATGGGCAAAATAATAGTATGACATATATAATGAACAGAGCACTAACCCTGTAGACATGTTAGGCTCCATTCCCTGGTTGATCCTCTATCCTGGAGGAGGACTGCTCCGTCTGGTGACCACAGCCTTCCTCCTGTTCTCACTGCATGTGGCCTACATCCATTGGAAGTACTCTCACATCCCATCTCCTAAGATGAACAGGTAAATGTTATGTACCTATGTAAACTTGCTTTGTTTAAGTATTAATCCTATAGCCTTTGGGACAGTTTCCGCGAAAATTGCCCCACGGTTAAAATGTTATAAAAATGCATCGCGTTTGAATCGCTATAACTTCCCAACGGATATTGCTATCGACGTCCTATTTTCAACACTTCATACTACACCATTTCACTATGAAGTGTTGAAAATAGGAAGTCGATAGCGTTATCCGTTGGGAAGTTATAGCGATTCAAACGCGATGCATTTTTATAACATTTTAACCGTGGGGCAATTTTCGCGGAAGCTGTCCCATTTGTTTATTATAAATATGTGTACTTTCTTTTTAACCCTGTATCTTCCCCATTTGTAAAGCTTCTTTTTAGGTCACATAGCAAACATTCTAACCATAAGAAAGGAAAGTGGAAATGAGATTTTGCCTTTTGCTGATGTGGTTGCAAAATGGTAAGGCTTAGAAGCAGATACTAATTAATTGTTCTAGCTCCTTCCCCTAGCTCCATGCACACACATGCACCCACAATGTACAAACACACTCATATTGTACATGCACACGTTCATGCACACACTGTACACACATGGGCAATACACATTTTCACACGCAAAGGACTGAAGAAGCTGGACACATATTTGTTGCCTTTTTTCTTTTCAGTCCTGTTATATTTTCATCCAATCCTGATGATGTAAAGGTAAGAGGTGATTGCAGACTTGGTTTAACCATTGTCCCACGTCCTGTTATTTTATTTCAAAGTGTGACTCTTATAAAATAGCAGCTGTTCTCTTTGGGGTTATTAGCTGTATGATAATTGGATAATAATACCTGTTAAACAAGCATGATCTCAGATGCAAAATGCTGTACAGTCATATTGAGTTTTGTGCTCTCTCCATGTAGATAATGGCAACTGATGAACATATTGATAAATCAGCCCCAAGCATCAAACCCATTCGTACCTTATTTGGGAGAAGGTAGCAGCTGCAAGTTGTCTGTGTTGAATGTGTGTAACTGTGGGGAGGCCACACACAGGTTCATGGGTCAAGGACTGCTCACTATTCCAGACTATGATACATGGAAGCCTCGAAGAAAGCTGTATGACCCTTTGTTCAAGCGGAGGTACCTTGGCCACATTGGGTGGTATGGGGTTGATATATTTCATTGCAGTTCATTGAAGGACCTACTTCTCGTATTCAATGAGTGTGTTGATGCCTTTCTGGAGGGGTTGAGGCCCCTTGCTGATGGGAAGACAGAAGTTCCCATGAAGGAGGCATTCCACGAGGCAACTTTGGATGTCATTAGCAAGGTACAGTTAAAATTTAGCAATTACTGTAATATCTGATAATAAAACTTTAGTTTCAAAGATTTTTGTTGTGCTGACTTAGCATATGAAATTATAACAAAATGTTTGTCGACTTGCATGCATATCGTGTGACACACTCGGTATGCATGTTGAACTCATTCGAGCTAGTGAGCTACAACAAGACCACTCAAAGGCCAGAAAGAAATAGTATAAGCAAATTGAATTGACATAATCATTACCTAGTAGTAGTTTTTAGGGAACGATCAAATGCATTATGGCTTTCATATTTCCCACTGTAATATTTTGTTCTGTTGTTTATTCACAGTTGATAATACTTGTAGCCTTGCGTAACCATGATAATATTTCAACAGCAAAAATTTCCAGATTTATGTTAGTTTTCTGTTTTCAATAAGATTAAAATTATATGTATAATGTTATAATTGTAATAATGTGTTTCTAATGAGCGCAACACTTTTAAACTATTTTACTAATCATAAACCTTACTAACTAGGCAAATAGCAGTAGTCTAAACAATAAATTAAGTGCATCAAGACCTTCTAAAATCATTTTAAATATTCACGATAGAATTATTATAACTCATTAGTTGTTACCTGATTGGTGATTTATGCAACACAAATTTTGATTATTTTTTGAAGTTCAATTTGTTGGTTTGAAATTCATAATAAAACTGGTACAATAACTGAACTAATGTGCAATGAATGTTGTTTCAATTTGATTAGCATACTCAATCTATCATTAATATCGATTATTAAACTATGCCAATAAGCTGCACTTTTCTTGATTTTAATATTTCAATCTTTATTGCAATGTTTAATTAGTTTCACCATGATTATTAGTAGTCAATTAACACAGTACTAATCATTTAATTCTGTTTTTAATGTACGTGTATTACATACCTATGTAATGAGCCTCAAATCAGGATATTATAATGCTCTTACAGGTACACACACAACAGATATACACCAATGGTCACACGCATTCAAGTGATCTAATGGGAAATCCATGCAGACTGTGGCTAACACCTAAAGGTGTCATGATTGGGTCCATGCAGTGTAAAAAAAGTGTATCAGGTTTTATATTTTGCCTACTCCTGTCAAGTTAATAGGATAAGTCATATAGGAGAATGTTTTTGGCCATATAGTACTGATATTTAAATGTATCCCCCTACTTATGGGACATTAAAACTTGTACCAATCACCCCACTGACTGAGGTCGTGAAAAAAGGAGTTCAATATTGACTCACAGGTGAAGCAATGATAAATACACTTACTAGAATGATGAAATATGATTTCGGTTTTAGAATGAATTGGAGTTTCACTGCATGTCAAGTATTATACACAGTAGATCTATGCTTGCTGATTTATTTGTTTAATTTTGGGTATGCCCCTACCATTAGTGCAGAAGGCACGAAGATGCATCTAATAGATGTCAGCACTTAGTTATTTCCTTCAACTGGTCTGCTGTGTGCTTACTGACCAGTGCCATTTATATCAGGTTGTAACAATAATTTTGTATATCAAAGAAAGTACTTTCCCTGCAAGGTTGCCTTCTCTTCAGACTTCAGTAAGACATGGGACCATAAGAGTCTTGGACTGAAGTATACAACAAACTCCAAGTTGAGCCATCTAACATTGCTCAGTCTAAAAGGACTTCAAAAGGCATTTGTATCCCCCTTTCCAGCACTTGTTTCAGTAATATTATACAGATCTGATCAACTATCTTGTTGATATGTGTGCACACACTTGCAGCTATTGTACCCAAAGGAGATAGGAATGTATCGCGAGGCTGTGGATGCCATGAGGAGGATTGGCCGGGACTGTATTGAGAAGAGGATCAAAGCTGTGACTAGTGGGGAGGAGGTCCCCAATGACATCCTCACACAGATACTTCAAATTAGCAGTGGGTGTGGTTATCTGCATGTGATCACAGATCAATATATCAAACAATGTAGTTGCTGACAAGAGTATTGACATGGAGACATTGGTGGATGACTTTGTTACGTTTTATATAGCAGGTAGGTGGCACGGAGGTATTGTGGTAAGTAGATCATGTGATCCAACCCACAGGTCAGGAGACAACAGCAAACACACTTTCATTTGCAATAATCCTTATTCAGCAACATCCTGAAGTGCTTGAGAGGTAATATTTGTGTTTTTTTTTGGTGCTAAGTTCTAATATGAGATGTATTCATTAAAGGCACTAAACTGATAAGCCCATTGATTTCCAAGAAAGCAAATACCCGATACAATATTTATGGCCTAGTGAAATCAAATGTCTTATTTTATGTTTACAGCTTCGACAATTTATAATTTGCTCTATAATGACCTATCCAACTATGATTTGTTATGACCAGTCAGCTAGTGTCAAGCCTCTATATATTAACTACCTATTTATCATCTTAAGTTATAAATATTAAGAAATGGAGTTACTATTTGCATTGTTTAGTGGGCTTTGATAGTTTTATTTCTTCAATTATTATTATAGGGAAAAGCAGACACTTTTTAAGCGCAGGAAAAATTGTAACATGCCAAATATGTAACCCTGTTATTGATTTTATGTAGAGTGCTCATATACGCTTTTAAAAGATTTATTTTTTCAGTCTTCTCTCAGAAATAGCAGATGTTCTTGGAGATAGGAAGGAAGTCACAGGAGATGACCTGGACAAGCTCAAGTACACAGAACAGGCATGTGCAGCGTTTCCAAGTAAACTGATGCCCTCCATCAAATGATTACACCAATTTTTGAGAAGGTGGTGCAAGAGGTCCTAAGAATGCATCCTCCAGTAAGTAATATAGTCAAGGAGGCACCCAGAGGTGGCATTATGTTGTGTGGCTACCATATTCCTCAAGACACAGCTGTATCTGTAAGTTGCAGCTGAAACTAATCAGTAGTAATCATGTTTCATATTATGTTGTTAGCTTGTTACATCAGTGATGTGCCGAAATCCTGAATACTTCAATGTACCTGACACATTTGACCCATCTCGATTTGATGCTGATAAAACACGGTAAATTTGTTTATAAAATATGGATTATAGATGTGGATGCATGTGTAAGTGTCGGTCCATTTGTCTGTCCCACAGACCTGGTCCATTTGTATATTTCCCATTTGGTTTGAGTCATCGGTCGTGTATTGGACGTCATTTTGCCATGGTGAGTGAACTGCATCATTTCTTGGAGTCCACACCATTGATATGCCATCCACAGGTTGAAGCCAAAGTTATCCTCGCACGACTCCTGCAAACCTTCAAGGTGACACTGCCTCCTTCATACAAGCTGGTGGTGGAACAGAAGACTACCCAACAACCAAAGGGTGATGTTCCTTGCACTCTTCG
The DNA here is from genome assembly GCA_013339895.1 of Ephydatia muelleri. Taxonomy (NCBI): domain Eukaryota; kingdom Metazoa; phylum Porifera; class Demospongiae; order Spongillida; family Spongillidae; genus Ephydatia; species Ephydatia muelleri. Next base: position 2,994,393 of record JABACO010000020.1, on the reverse strand, counting down.
CTGTGTAACCCAAAGACACATGACATCATGCACATGCATGCGCAGTTTATAGAATTATTAATAGACAAATTAGACCATTATGTGTCTTCTTATCAGCATAATGTGTCTCTTACTTGATTCTACAGCAATTAACAACCTCCATGCATCTGATGCGTGCAGTCGGCACAACATGATGCAATTTGCCTCAAACTATAAAAATAAACTCACTCAACACATCTCTTCTCAGCTGTGCTTACTGGATATTAAGCACAGCTGAGAAGAAATGTGCAACTCCATGACGAATATTCCGATTCTCAGTGCGTAAGAAGCTATGTGTAGAGGACATTTCAGACTTCTGGAATATCAAAATTTTGAATTCTTGAAAAAAACAACAACAACAGGCGGTAGGTCCCTTTTCGCTGAAACGATCATATGGAACGTTCTATACGAAAATGGGTCTTGTGGATTTTATTTTATAACATAAAATTTAAATCGATATATCTTCCGAATATTAACGCTATCGGGTTCCTATTTTTAACACAACATACCACACCATTACTATATGTGAAAATCCATTTTGGTGTCTTACACATGCGGGTATCGACGTTTCAAGGTCCGATACCCCGTAGGGTTCAAAACGACCACATCTTCAGGTAGGAGTGTCCAAATCGGTTCAAAATAGGTACCTATGTAGAAGGGTCCTACCGCTATTGATTTGTTCTTTTCGTTAATTTTTACTTTGTCCGTTATGGAGATACAAGTGTGCAAAGAAATTGCATATTTCCCGGGCGTTACGCGCCATTAACGTATTACGAGGACATCCTCGTAATACGTTAATGGCGCGTAACGCCCGGGAAATATGCAATTTCTTTGCACACTTGTATCTCCATAACGAAATTAACGAACAGAACAAATCAATAGCGGTAGGACCCTTCTACATAGGTACCTATTGTGAACCGATTTGGACACTCCTACCTGAAGATGTGGCCGTTTTGAACCCTACGGGGTATCGGACCTTGAAACGTCGGTACCCCGCATGTGTAACTCACTGTAGACACCAAAATGGATTTTCACATATTGTAATGGTGTGGTATGTTGTTTTAAAAATAGGAACCCGATAGCGTTAATGTTTCGGAAGATATGGGTCAGTTTCCGAGAAATTGAAAAGTGGAAAAAGTTATAAAAATGCTTCACGTTTGAATCGCTAAAACTCCGTAACGGTTTAAGCTATCAACTTCCTCTTT